>JANIHY010000209.1:20776740-20787796 GCA_027479065.1 Erythroxylum brevipes
TCTTTCTCATTTTAAATTCATTTTAATATTTCTAATTTTCATCAAAAGTTTAGGGTCCAACACAGACATTCTTTTTCAATTTAACCCCCACTAGTTCTATGATTCGTGCATCAGAGCAAGTCAATCTCTGAACCATTTTCTCATTATGACTAATAAACTATTGGGGATCCTCATGTCTCTTACCACCAAACTTAGGGGTTTGTAATTTCAAGAAATCATTGATACTTTCCCCTTCATCATCTAAAGCTCACCTAGGTAATCCTCTCAACATTTGCACTGGTTGTGGTGGTGCAGGAGCAACTTCAGGTGCACCCTGAGGTCTTTCTCTCTCTCTTTCTCTAAGTATTCTTACTTCTTTTCTCAATTCAAGAACCTCTTACCTTTATTTTAAGGCTCGGTTCTCTGTTTCTAAGGTTTTTATTCTTTGTTGTAAGGTTCTATCATCTTTCTCTCGAGTAGCTGGGGTTTTAGGTTCATTTTCTATTTCTGATCTCCTCCTAGCTCTAGGTGGAGATCTTTCTTCTTGTTGTTCTTGCTATATGGATTTGACATCAAGTACAACAGTTGGAATTTCCCTCCTTCTAGGACAACCTCGTCCTTGTTGATAAGGTGCTCTTCTTCTAAGAGGCATCTCTATTATGGAGAAAATTAAAATCATTTACATATAATGATTTATCAAAGTAACATGCTATCGACATGATGCAAATCCTATACTCCATGATTCCATGCTCATGCAATAATATCATATGCATGTATCATATCATATACATATATACATTTTATTATCATTCACTATGCTTTTTCAACATTCTCTTCATCTCTATTTTATTGGGCTGCTTAAAATTGGGAAGGTATTTTAAAAATACCTTTGATGTGTTTGCGATTCTTTGTATGATTAGTAGCCTATCAATTCTACTTCTCATTCCTGTACACATCCTTACTCTTATGAAACCTTTGGCTCTGATAACCTCTAACATGACCCGCCTTTTGGACCATATTGGCACTAGGGAATAGGTAGGCTTAATGCCACCAAAACCCTAATAAGCCTAACCTTTCTATATTCCACTAAAAATCCAGCGTGACCCATTTGTTTGTCTGATTAATTATCCATATACCTACTTAAAAGTTTTGAATGAAGTAAGGATCTCAATCTATAATTCTAAAATACATTATCTGCTTATAATATGTCAATATATGATCATCTCATATCATCAACTAACATCATTCTCAATAACATAGCATACCTATACATGTATTATGTATATATGATTATGACAAACTATGGAGCAACTATAAGCATCTGCAATTAACATCATGCCAAAAAAAAAGGATTACTACACAAGCATAGTAGCATGATTATACTCACCTTAACTATCTCAGGGGTTTTGATCTTTTTTCTAATTTTTCTTGAACTTGAGAGCTACTAGATATGACTTCTAGTTCTATTCCTCATATGCTTTCACAAGCTATTGGGTAACATGCATAGAAATTACATAAACCTGCATTAGTCGTTCTTACATAAATCTCATTTCTTAACATATATCATTATAATTTTATTTTCTTCTATAATGTTCAAATTGGTTTCAAGTCAATTTTCCCTTGAAATTAGGAGTCTTGTACTTCATTATGTCCAAAATTAGCTCAAAATTTCGAGTACCTGATTCTTGATGTCTTGATTAGTTTAATCATACTTAAACTTATTCGATTTCACGGATTCATCTGCATAGGTCTCATTCGTGAAAGCATAACTTTTTTTACATAGGTCCATTTTTTTTTCAAAATTACCATACCTCTAGTTAACACATAAATTCACATTTTTTTTCTTTTATGACCATTTTCTAATTTGGTCATTAAGGCTTCCAAATATCCAATTTACTGTCAGCCTTAATATTTTGTCACGAATTGGACTTCCTGACTAAAATCATTATACTTATTCATTTCTTATCCAATTGAGGTTATTCAAATTTTCATTTTCAATATAATCATATGGCTATCACATATCCAAAGACAGCTTAAAGATTATGTAATTTGGATTTATTGTGATTTTTCTAATGCTGTCCTGTTTCTGTTTTCTTTTATGCCACTAAGGTCAGTAACACCCTTCACTTATTTAGCCATATCTCACAGGATACTCATCCAATTAAAATTCCCTTTATACAGAACTTAGCTGACACATTTTTTAGCATTTCACAAGATGAACTCATCATCCAATTGTGACTTTAAGGTCCTCAAACAATTAACTTTCATTTCAAGTTTCAATCCTGCTGGTATTCCGAACCAGTTTCAATTCGGGACATATATCTCATTTGTTTTTTTGGCTCACCCTAAATTCGTAAAAAAAATCCAGGGATACATTAGACACCTATATCTAAAATTTTCAATTTTTATTTTCTACAAATCCACACGTTAAACAGCTTAAAAAATGTATAAATACCACCTATGAATCTGCCTCCTTTTGCAACTTTAAACTCCAAAACCCTAGGTTTTGGTTTATGTCCAAATCCCCATAAAAAATGAAAATTTCCTCATGTTAATTAGTCATTAGACATCAAAGAATAAGAATCCATCATCAAAATCGTCAATCCCATAAATTTCATCAAGTGAGTTTCATAGTTATGGCAAAAGAAAGGGAGAAACTAAATTCCAATCGGTAGAATCAAGTGTCGGGATCAAGGTTTATTATTTTGTATCGACTAATCGACTTGATTTGCCTTCATTTTCTTGTTACAAAGCTTGAAAATTTTGGGAGAGGAGCTTCCATGGTGAATTTGGCCAAGTGAGGGAGGAGGAAGACAAGTGTTTTGTCTTATTTGCACTTAGCTTCCTTTATAAGCCATTCTTTTTATTATTTACAAAAATGCCCCTCTTGTACTGATTCTTTAAAATCCGCTCGTACAATTTCCTATGATGACCAAAAAAGTTTCAAACATCATTAATTTGGTTTCACCAAAAATTATGATTCACTTTCCTAGTTATAATGACATTAGTCTCAAATATCAATTTTTATACCAATTTTTTTGTAAATCAAATACCGAGTGTTACAATGTACCTTACAAATACTCCTCCTTTCTTGAATCTTCTCCTTGTTTGGGTTGTAGCAAACACCAAGCACCTTCCTTGGCCTCTAGATAGCACACAAAGACAAAAAAAAATCAGTGTGTAAGGGTGGTTAGAGCACCAAACAAGATTAGTTCAAGTAGATGCTCAAGTGAGAGTTAGATTAAGACCAAGTTGCATGCAATTAATCTTATACAAAAATTGCTTAAAATTGCATAAACAAATCTCAAGATCACTCGTCTCAACTTCCAGAACTCTTTTAAACCCTTAGCCTCTCTATTGTGTGTGTTTTTGGCTAAAAAATTCGTGTGTACATAAGTGAAGAACCCACTTATGTACCACTTATTATTAAGTCGGTCACGAACGACGATCGTGGCTTGCTTAAATGATAGCTATGCATACTTTGCTTTTGATTTGATCTTTTACGCATGTAACCCCTTAGGTTCCCAATTATTTTAGTAACTTAAACATGCCAATTTGCTGGAATGTTAAGTGGATTAACACTCGAACTCTTCGATAGTAAATTATCCGACTTATGATCCTTTTTATAGCCAATTACTATGTAATTTGTCCCTTCACCATCCTATACCTCACTTGGTTCAGAGTATGGGCTATATGTCAAGTCCTACTAGAATGACTATGTCAGATCTAGTCCAAATGACGTTAGTTCTTGTCCTGGGGATCTCATTACTTTATGTGTCATTGAAGACTCTCTTTATGACACATAATTGCTCTGCCCAGAGTCTCCCAAGTAATAACCCGACAAGAGGCCGTGGGTATGATCTCCTTCTATCAAGAGTTGTGAATCCTTTATTGGTTACCCAATTACCTTCGAATACCAATAGTTGTACCCAATCACCACCCTATGAGCAACCTCATCTTAAGGCAATAAGGAATGGTGTCAAAGCATAGAATTAGTATCCAAGATATCCTTGAGTACCTCAAGTCTAAGGATATATGCATCATTGATATAATGAGATTAATCACTGACATTTGATAGATCAGCTATATGATAATCTCATAGTGGGTCATCCAATGTACTTACTACTCTTAGTAACCATCCACATGTTAACTCTAAACATCCCAGGCTTATAGTTTATGAGATCCACTACTTGATTAAGTCAAGGAGTATAACTTAGATACTAACATAATTGCACATGATAGGAATCTCATTATCATGATCTCATCTTGATTTACTTTATACTATGTTTTGTATCATAGACTTCATTAATTCGATTTAAGATAGACATCAATTGATAGATAAATGAAAATCAAATTAATGAAAGTTGCCTTTTACTTTATTAATCAAAACAAAGTTTGTACAAAAGTGCTAAAGGTGATTGTCTTTAGAGCACTACTCTAACAGGCAGTTCATCTAATTCAATGATCCATACTATCTCTGGGGATTTGTTAACTGTATCTTCCACAAGTTTAATTATAGCTAAGAAGTTGTTGGAAGAAGGTGACAAAACCCAACACCTCTCTGACGTTTTCAATTGATGCCTTCGAACATGTAAGGGCCCCTTTTAGGAATTCAGACATAGCAAACTCATTTACCTTTATCAACTCTCATGTTACTTGGTATCCAAAAAAAATTATTCGATGGAATAAACGTGAAACTTTATTTATTATTATGCCTGTAAAAATTTTGAAGACAAGTTTTACTAGTTAGGGGTAAGGTTATATGATATTGGACCTCCCCAGACCTAACGTATCAATGGGATTCATATTGGGTGTTGATATTATTATTGTTGTTGTTGTTCCATGTCTGTAAGAATTGTTAAACTTCTACTTACAATCTTATACTACTTACCTGCATATATCATTATATTATATTGCTTATAATTTTCAATATTTTTATGGATTATTATTTTATTGTTTATAAATATTAACTATTAAGAATAGTAGTCAACTTAAATTTATTATTTTTATCTTATTAATATGTAAAATTTTAGGTATGTTTTAGCATTAACTATATACTTCATCCTATCCAAAATAAGTGTTGTTTTAGAGAGATTTTAATTATTCAAAATAAGTGTCGTTCATGATTTTTCATGCATGTTTATAATTTTATTTCTAAAATTACCCTTTAATTTCTCTCACATCCTAATTATACAAAATATATTTTCAAGGCAATTCAACATGCAATTAATAAGGATATATCAAACATTTCACTAATTTTCTTAATAAGTGTGCATCCCTCCAAAACGACATTTATTTTGGATAGGAGGGAGTATATGTAAACAAATTTATAAAGAAAATATAAGTCAAAAATATGAAAAATCATATATAAATGTCAATTATAATAACCTTAGGATTATTAAGCACACTTATCATTAAAAAATTATCAAATTAACATTATTAACTGTAAATTCTTTAATCTCAACTTTTGGCATTCATCGCCAAAAGTCTACATTTGGCAACAAATTATATACTTTGTCACCAAAAATTCGTATTTTTTGGGACAATTTTAATTCTTGTCTCTAAACACTCGACCTTTGGCAATGACTTTGGGTGATGAATGTTTAAATCGCCGCTAGAAGTTGACATGTAGCTAAATCTGTAGGCTAACAATACACATGAATGTAACCATATATATATATTAGACAACATTGATAATTTCATGTTCTATATATATAACGGGTCAACCAGACTCAAATAATATCTTAACATGAAGAAAGTATAAATATGTCCTTCAAACTATTTTCAACACAATAAATCCTCAACTTTTTCAAAGAAATTTGCATTAAAAAATTAGTCATAAATTTTTATTGCGCTCATAATTATTATTTTAATTATCTTTATATATCATAAATTATTTATTGATGTAAGAAATTAATTTAAATAATATTTCTCTTATTCATATATTAAAAAAGAATTAATTACATAATCATCAATTTTTGCACAATAAATTAAATTATTTTTATATTATGCAAAGTTATTTCAATTTATAATACTTACAATGGTTACGAAAGCCAACAATTTTTGGTGATATCTTTATCAAGAAAAAAGTGAACCAAGATATTCTGTCTAATATTATCCTGTCTTATTCTGTTTCATGAAATCTTAATTATTTATTTTACGGGACCTACGCGAGACTTATATAAGATTCACATAAATAAACGACTGAAATTCATTAGAAATAATAAGACACCATAATCTTGGACAGAAAATTTGGACTCGAAAAAAGTTGGGTAAAAATCTTCCTCATGATTGGATGTTATAAACTAACGAAAATCGCAATTTGTCGTGACCTACATGTATGTAGTCAATGAGGAAGCCAATGGTAACTCGGCGTGAATGCATTATTGCTTGATGATTATCTCATACATATTCTGCACGTTTGACTCACATGTTCTATATAAACCCCCACGGCTCTCCTGTGAAGTCTTAATACCATCAAATCAAGCTCTCTTCCTCCCCAGCTTTGTCCACTAGAGAAGAGATAAGAGAATAGTCACTTGTTTTTCCAAACCGAAAGATTGTATTTGGCGTTATAGATAAGGGAAAAGAAGAAAGAGTATAGTCTGTTGATTGATACTTCTTTCAAAGCCAAAAGATTGAAGACAGAGAAAAAGAGCACACCCCAACTGTATTATGGAAATTAGCGCATCTCCATAGCTCTAGGAGCCAGCGCGCTAGAGTACATATAGTACTCTACAGTGGTGCTGCAGAATGTTAAGACCACGCATATAGATCGGGTGATACTATTCAGGTTTTTTAGCGAACTGGTGACAGAAGAGAGTGAGCACACATGGTTCCTTTCTTGCATGGACGTTCATGCTTGAAGCTCTGCGTGCTCACTCTCTGTCTGTCGCCCAGCCCTCTCGCTCTCTCTCTCTCTCTCTTTGTTAGCTACTCAATTTCTACGAACACTCATGCATATATGTATATTAAACAATATATGTACTACTCCGTTGCTTCATCATAATTTAGAGTTTCCTATTTTCAGGTTCTTCAACTTACCGACTTCCTCTTCCGGAGTACTTATAGCACAAGGTTACTGTTTTTGCATGTTACTATCAGAAACCACGTTCGCATGTTTTTTGATAAGCTAGTTACTTGCCACGGTACATGGGGCTCTCTGAACTTTCCCTGTGTTGTTTTTTTTTGGTATTACATATCGATTAAAGGCTGAATTGTGTTCTGAACATAGTACACGTCTTTCCTGATATTCATCAGGTATAGTTGTTTCCGAGATAATTTTATTCTCGGCAAATTCTCTCTTATTTCCCGTTTCATAAAGGATTCAGGTCTCAAGCAGCAGGAGCAGGATGGCCAGCTACGTATGTACACATGTACATCGACTTTTCAGGATAGTTAAACATGGTCGATAGAGTCTAGCAGGCTTGACCTGTATCTATCTCAATCTAGCTCTTAATTATTAGGAACCTTCTCCAAATTAATTGCTGTAGAAGTTTTTTTGTCTAAAATTTACATGAATACTCACTGTATGGGGATGATTTGCTTTATACCAGCAATAGATAGTATCCTTAGGACCTTACCTTTCATCAGCTCCCAAAAAAAAACAAAAGACATGTTGAGATATGTATGCAAAAAAATAATATAAAAAATGATGTGAAATTTATTTATTTGAAAGGCTCTTGTGTACATCTCCCTCAGATGAACAAAATAAAACCCTCCGCCTCCAAGTTAAGATCATAGCTTTCCAATATCACCTCAAGATGTACTTACAAAAATTTTTATGTAATGAATATGCTTGGTTATCTACCTCAACAATTTTGAGTGTAAATGTGACGTGGGTTGTGATAAATGTAATCTGTTGAATGGTCTGACAAGCAGGAAGAGTAAATGCAGCTTTGGAAAGGCAAGAAGATCTAATAAAAGTTGCCACTGAAGAGAAAGCAAGGTACATCCGTACATAAAGGCCTTGAAGGAGATTGAGGAGGCAAAACGTTTGCTTGCTAAAAAAATTTGGCTCTTAGAATAGTTTGTAGAGAAACAGAAACTTGTCAATGAACTATTATCTAGTGAGAGGAAGTGCAGACAGTATTCTTAAGAGGAGATAGAGGCAGCAAAATATTTCTCCTATGAGAAAAGAATGATGGGTGAATCTACGAAGGAGGGTACGGAAATATCTAAAAGTGAAATCTTGTCCGTACTCCAACTTCGGTTAAGGCTCTGTGATCTGATGCTGTTGGAAGGAAAGATGATTTCTAGGGGACGTAATTTGTGCCTTTGGTTGCTGCTGAAGTTTGTCGATATTTTCTGCTACCATATCTAATCAGAAACCTCCGCGAGCTTTAGCTTGGTTAGCGTTACCTCTCCGATCTAAACAATTTTGGTTTTGGTTCATGGTTGAGAAAATTTTGATTCGTTTTAGAGTTTCCACACATCAATGAATACTTTCTGAGATTGGAAATCTGGAAGAGTGCATTTTCCAGGACAGTGGAAAACAGTGACTTCCTTGGTTTGTTCGGATTATTCTTGAAGTGGCTTGTAAACTCTGGCATTCCTTTAAAAGAACAAAGCCAGAGATATTGTCCACGGGGAAACTTAGACCAGGTAACTTTTGCTAAGAAAAGATTATGTAGTCAAATTTGGCGATGCTGACTAGCTGATTTCATTTTCAGATGTTGTGACGTATTATCTAATATAGAGGCTTTATACATGTCGGTAGGATCTACTACATGAACCTGAGTGTAAGAGAACTCGGACCATGCAATGCAAACCAGATTTATAAGCTTTTGGAATAATTGTCTCCAAATATTGACTGCCGGACGTCCAGATGGACTTTGCTTACTGCTGAAAATGCCATTACGTGTGGTTCCTTTTCTGACATTCTAGATTGGTCAGATTAGGCTCTAGCTAAAAGTCAGGAATGAAATTGACTCAGATTTCCCTCTAAATGCTGTCAACTTAGATGCACGGATAGACCTCATCTCGATACTGAAGTTCTGCAAAGTCTTTTTGACATTGCAATTTAAAGCATGAAGGTGGAACGAAATGATGGTTATTCACCAAGCCGATAAAGTCAACTTCATCGCATGATATGACATGAAGCTTCTGTGTAATTTTTATCCATTGGCATGCATCTAATGTGCTTCCCTGTTCATGTATAAACGACACTTGCAGGAAAACGTGGATAATCCTTACACTCCTGCTGATTGCTTTACGTATGACCATAGAGCAATCAAGTGATGGCTTTAGAAACGCTAGTATCGCCGGTGAAAACACCTAGGCTTCAGCACTCTGTAGTAATTCTATACCTGAAAAAGCGCTCCGCCAAACAGGAGATTTTGAGTACCTTGAAAGATTATTGAATTGTGTGCCTCTCCAAGTAGACATTTCATAGCAGAAACAGCAAGATCTGGCCTTTGCGGTTATCCGTTTATTGAGATGCCAACAATTTCGGAGCTTTAGTTGATGCAGACTATAGATTCTTTTAGTGCTTCTGCTAAAAATATCTCCTCCTGCTAATTTCTGAGTTAAAGTGCAAGATGATTAATGTAGGATTATGTACGAGGAAACTTTTATTGGCCCTGAATGAACTAAAAGTAATTAATTGCGTATGTCATCATTTTATATAGTCATTAGCCGGCCACAATAGAAGGGACTTAATCCATGAACGTGGCACACCATTCAGCAAGATCAAAACAGATACACCAATAAGAAAAGGTATAGGGAATGCCTGCAGAATTAAGATACGACGTAAGGCACTCTTCAAGTAGCTATTCATTAGGAATTGAAAATGTCTATTTGTGCACAATAGTGAAAACAAAATTAAAGATACCTTTTGAGTAGTTAAAGCATAAACAGTCAGATATGAGATGAGAAAAGCTTTACAGCTTGGTCAAGGATTGTCTTCAGCTTAGATACGTCACGAATTGCAATACAAGTGTGTCTGTCTCTTCCACCATGTTCAGGTCGTCCACTTAAGGGATCAGGATTTGGAAGCTCTATCAAATGGATCATTTCAGGGCCAACCCACAACCAGGCACCTCTGTAGGGGAGCTTGTCATGTGGACTTGCCTCATTTATTCGAAGACCTATTTTAAATTAGCTATTGAGTCCACTTTGCCTCCTCTTTGTGTATATTGGTGGAAATATTGATTCAAAGTTAAAATTAAAATTTTTGTTTAAAAATAAGATATTTGTTAAAAGATAAAATTTTATTTATTAAGATAGAGTTATTATCTAGTTAGGATTTAAATTTTTGAATTTGATTTGTTTTATCTAGATATTAGCTAAGGTTGTTATTTCATTCTCTATTTATTTAGACTTTTATGTCAATGTAAAGTAAAACCAATCAATAAATTATCTCTTTCATTATCTTTTTCCTTTTCTATTTTATTTGAGAGATTGTGAGATTGAGTGAAAAAAAACTCTTCCAATGACTGCTAGCTCCAAGTTTTAATGGTGAAAACTATCAAATATGGGTTGTCAAGATGAAAGCTCATTTAAGAGGTCTTGACTTATGGCAATGGGTGGAAGAAGAAAAGGAATTATCAGCCTTGGAAAATAATCCAACACTAAATCAAATAAGAGTTCATGAAGAAGAAGCAGCAAAAGCTCCAAGAGCGTTATCTATTATTTTCTCTGCAGTTTCAGAAACAATTTTCACAAGAATTATGACTTGTGAAACAACCAAAAACACTTGGGATATGCTGAAAGAATTATATCAAGGCAATGAAAGAATAAAGAGGATGCAAGTTTTAAATCTCAAAAGACATTTTGTAGCTTTGGGCATGAAAGAACATGAGAGCATACAAGAATACTTTGATCGATTGATGACTTTGGTGAGCAAAATGCGGCTATTGGGGGAGGATCTATCCGAGAGCAAAATTGTAGAAAAGACTTTTATAAGTTTGCCCGAAAAATTTGAGGCAAAAATTTCATCTCTTGAAGATTCAAGAGATATTAATTGTAACATCCCACCCCCTCCTGGAAGGGTAAAATAAGAAATTTGTTATAGGATGGGATTGATAAGGAATAATTAGTACTGTTCATGCATAATAGGATTGATACACAGTATCAA
>JANIHY010000209.1:20826524-20839491 GCA_027479065.1 Erythroxylum brevipes
AGGCCCATCTTTATAAACCTTAAGCCTTCAAAGCATTTATGATCTTCCTAAAATGCCCTTATACCAACTTATTCTTTCCCTTCTAACATTTTCATCAAAATTCCAATTTTAACTCAATACCCCCAATTAATTCCTATTAACTAAGTACTAAAAATCTCAAATTATTCTAATTAAAAGAAATTATTAATCTAAACCTCAAAATAAATAAAACATGCTTAATGCGAATCGGGGCCCAACAATGCCTCCCAAACTTGGGTACAACATCGCCTTTGCTCTCTTTAAGAAATTGATTCTTAGTATCAAATCGAAATCTTCAAGTGATATGACCATACAATTGAACTTGGCATGTTAACTCCCTATGCTCATTGGGACATTGTAAGCAACTCCTACCACACTTGTGCCTTACTTGTATGGGTCTTCGACACCTTAAGCCCCAACTTACGCACTGTCCCTTCCCCCATAAAAGAGTGTTTTGCACCCATATCTAGCATTGTGGTTACCTCCTTCCCATTGACTTGTATTCCTATATACAACAACTTATTAAAAGTGTTAGACTCACTCTTAATCGCGTTTAACAAGGCGATCGGATTCAATGCTGCCTCTGAATCCTCTTCTTCTTCTTCGACAATGAGGGTGTTTAATTTCTCCTTCCTTGGACATTCTCTTGCAAAATGTGGATTGTTGCGTAGGTAACAAGCAAGTTTCCCCTTCTTGGAGGACGTCTCCCCACTCTTGAAGTCACTTTTTTGCTTACCTTTCCCCTTGAAGTCTTTCCTCTTTTTCCCATCCCTTTTCTGTAGCGCCCCCTTACCGTAGGGTACGCACCGGGACGCCCGTGGGTTATTCCGATACATAACCCACGATAAGGGTGCACTACGACTCGATCATTTCTATAATCCACATGGCATCAATATAATAAAACTGAAATGTCAAATTTCACTAAAATTTTAAAACCGAATTACTTCTCATTTCATTTTCTTAAAAACCATAAATACACGATTCTGTCATGATTACACACTGTACAAATCCAAAAGGAACTAAAACAACTCCTAACTAGGTCATCCCCAAAAGATCCCAGCTGACCAACCTGTGAGCCATACTTCTCTTGCCATCGCTCACACAGCAGGAAAAGTCTCACTAACTGGAGCTAGGAATCTACTATCACTATCCTGAAAAATAATTGCAATGTTGGGTGAGTTTGCGAACTCAGCAAAAAACCATCATCGATGGTTCACCCAACTCATACATATACACACAATTCGCAGAATATCATATATTATCACATTTAGATATATCACATGCATTCTATTTCAAAGATATAAGGCATTTCGCCTTGCACACAGTTCACATTTAATCAATCATATACAGAATGCACATGTGACCCTTTTCATTTTATTACGGTGTTGTGATCGTACGCCTGAGCTCATTTACGATGAGCCTATGGCTCTGAATTACATTGGGCGTGAAGCCCTGTTACGTTGAGCCTGTGGCTCTGAAATACGTTGGGCCTGTTGCGTTGAGCTTAAAGTTCTAAAATACGGTGGCTGCACCGGTCACAACTGTCTTTATTTGATCATACCATTATGCACGAATGCACATGTATCATTTTACCATCATCATGTCACACAACAAAACACCATATACCCAATTCCGCATTAAAACCAATTTATTTCGGTTAATGCACAAATAACACTTCTATATCACATTCCAAATATATAAGGGTTGAGAAACCAACTAGGTTACTCACCTCTAACTTCCGAGCTACTACCGGGAAGTCTCATCTACGTCGGAAGCTCGACGATCCACTTGAGCCTCTATAACAATCAGAATAATCAAACATTACTAATTGTACAATTTCCAATATTCAATAATGCAAATGCAGCGATTGAATTATGTACTATACATGTTTATGACATTCCCGATCCTATTCCCGAATCTTTCCAATTCAACTCTTTCACTCTAATTCGTAGCAATTCCTAATACCATAATTCAATTGACTAAAATCCGCATTCTCTAAAGTCAAATTCCAAGACACAAGAACTATCTTTAAATCGAATTCCAATTCATTATTCAATTTCCATCCGATTTCGAGAACTACCGAAATAAATTCCGAAATTCCATTCTTCTAAATTACAATTCTTAGTCTCTAATCAAGATCAATCAATAGCTAAATTAATAAGAAATTTATACCTAAAAATCATCACTTAAAGAAGCAACTTCAATTTCGAACAAAAGGACGTCCTCGCCGTGGCGCATGATCGCTCGCCGCGGCGAGACTCCTCGCCTTCGTCGCGACGCATGCTTCTTCTCTCGTCGCGGCGTGCCTTCTTCTGCTCGTCGCGATGTTCGTCTTCGCTCGTCGCGACATGCGGAAGAAATTTGCTCGCCGCAGTGTGTGTTCCCGCTCGTCGCGGCGTGCAGAAGGGGAATTGCTCGCCGCGGTGTGTTCATCACACGTCGCGACATGCAAATCCAGAATCATGTCCGAAACCCAGATTTCTCAGTTCTGCAGAATTTTAATCCTTCTAATTCAATTCAACCCACTCAAAAACAACTTAAAACACTATACACAACTCATTTCTAACCTCAATTTCATCTAAAATCAATTATTCTTCAAATACCCAAATCAAAATCAACAAATTCCTCAAAACTTACATTATCCGAAATTCATAAATTCTAAGCCATTAATAACTCTAATCAATGATCAAATTAAACAACTTAAAGCATAAAGAAGTAAGAAATTACTTAATTTAAGCCTTTAACCTTCAAAAATTTCCCAAAATACTCAAATCTCCAACTTAGGCACACCCACGACAATCACCCATAAAAACACCAAACATTCATTTCCATCTCATCCAAGGCTTAAAGCAAAAATAACAATGAAGAAGGACGCAATTTTTGAAGAGAAAATGGAAGAAAACACGCAAGGGAGAAGACCCACGAAGAGAAGA
Source organism: Erythroxylum brevipes (assembly GCA_027479065.1). Taxonomy (NCBI): domain Eukaryota; kingdom Viridiplantae; phylum Streptophyta; class Magnoliopsida; order Malpighiales; family Erythroxylaceae; genus Erythroxylum; species Erythroxylum brevipes. The sequence goes on from JANIHY010000209.1 coordinate 20,829,476, forward strand.
AGAAGATCAAGGAGAAATTTTCTTTCCAAGGTAAGGGAGGATCGTGGGAGCAAAATTTAAGAGGTTAGGGTTTTATACTTAAAGCTTAAGGCATGTTTGGCAACTCTCATGCCACATGCCCAATTCTTAAGGTCTAAAAATCAAATTCTTATTCTAATTTCTCACAATTTTGCAATGACTATGAATAATAAATCCTAAAATCATAACTCTAATTATCTCGTGCCAATTGTCAATCAATTTCAGAACCGGAATCCAATTAATCAGTCATTAGGTCATTTTTCTGGTCCGGACATGTAACTCTAAAAATTCCTGAAAAATTCCTATAAATCCTTAAAAATATAAAGCACATGTTCGTACACTCCAATTTCAATTTTCAAACCTCTAGAATTTAAATTTTCACTCCAATTCCATAATCAAAGCACGATCTATACAAAATCACAGAATTTCCAATTAACACAATTAAGCCGGGAATATGCCATACATGCATGCACACTTATATGCTTGTGCAATAATAATCATTTATCAATACATATAGAGGCAAATGCATGTGTAATTCAATAATATGCATGCACTCGATCCTAACCCATCCAAATTACCGATATGCCCATCATATCGGTAACGGGATGTTACAACTTAAGTCTCCACCCTCTTCACAAAAGCTTCTAATGAATCAAATCTCTTGATTTTCATTTGTTGATTTTGGGTTATCGCTTGAATGAATGCATTCAGACTTTCCTCCAAAGAAGGTTTTCTCGACATATTCTAATTTAAGGATTGCCCTAGTTAGGGCTACGCTGGTGGATTGCTAGCCTTCTAAGAGAAATTGGGGTGGTTTCTTCAACTAGGGTTGTAGGTGTTTGAATATAGATCATTTCTCACCCTCGGTTGAAAACCATTAAGTGAGTTTGCTTATTCTTCCTCACTTACAAAAGATTCAAAATAATACGAACAAACATTAGCTCCATGAAGAACACATATACCACATACCTTATAATTCGGAGCATCTTGGGATTATCTCATGGTTAGCATTTTCATATGCTTTGTTAGCTTTGCTAATTGCATAGCCATTTCTTGTTTCGAGTTCATTTTATAAACTTCAGTTCTTCTCCTCCTCACATTCTTTTGTTAAGAATTGACTCCCAATATTTCAAAAATGTCATATATCTCTTTGACTGTCTTCTCTCCCATAGCTCCTTCTGCTACATTGTCTACTGTGTACTGACACCATTGTGTTAATCCATCATAGAAGAATTGATTCTACGTGTGAAGTGAAAAATGATGGTGTGGACATTGTATTAGTAAGATTTTAAAGTGTTCTCACGCCTCATGGAATGGCTCTCCATCCATTTGAATGAAGGTAACTATTTTCATTTGCAACTCGTAGGTCTTTTGATGGGAATAGAATTCCTATGAATTTATTGCACAACTTCTCCCATGTGGTCAATGAATCCAATGGAAGGGTCATTAATCATGCCTTGGTTTGATCTTTCAATGTGTATAGGAAGCATCTCATTTTGAGTTGATCTTCATTCAAGCCATCCAAAGGAAATGTATGGAGAGTTGTATAAAAGTATGGAATGAAGTTTAAAGGGTCTTCATTGGGAACCCTATAGAAAAATGGTAGCATGTTGTAGTGGATGCTTTTCAATTCATAGTTTCTGGTATCCTTTTCCAAACCTATGCATGAAGTGGTAGTACCAATTATTGGTCTTGCATACTCCTTCATTATTGGCTACATTTCACCTATCTCTTGGTTTTCAAGCTTGGGTTCCTCGAGATTGTCTTTAAAGTCCCTTTAAGGTCCTCTTATCCGATGCACGTTATCAACAAAAGGGGCGAGTTCACTTTCTCGAGATTTCCTTTGTCGCATAAACAAAATAAAGACAACACTAAATTAGTAACAAAAACTGCTAAAACAATTTAATGAAATAACATGACAAAAATGTATACATGAATCGACAAAACAGTCAAAATTAAATTAAGTATAAACATTAAACTCCTCCCTAGCAATGACACTAAAATTTTTTTGTGCCAAAATAAGTTCTAAAAAATACCTAGGCTATATTACTCGCAAGTATGCGAGGTAGTTATAGTTCATTACTCCGGGTCGTCTCTCAAGGAGGTGAAATTGGTTCACTCAAATTAATTTTGAATCAAAAATAAAAATAAATGCAATCCTAAACATTCTATCCAATTTGCTAAGTAAAGGTTTTAAAGAAATTATGCAATTAGACTAAAATGTAAACTAATTTAACTGGAAGCAAAACGATTCGATCAATCGGTGTGGAATACTCTTGATAAATTAACTTCATTAATTTAATCTCCTATGCACGAATAAAGGGAATTGTTGAGCAAGTTTTACAATTTATAAAACCCTCAATAATTTGCAAGCGCACGGGTCATACTTTGTAGTATTTCATACTTTGTAGTATTGAAGGGTCGATCCCATAAGGATCCTAAGTAGTCTAAGGCTTAGTGAAAAGAATAAAAAGAAATAAAAATTGCACAAGTTAACACGGAAAGTAAATACAGGAAATTGATTCAAGAATTGTAAAGCGAAAATTTCAGTAAAATAGAATTAAATTGAGCAGCCACACAGGTCACAATGAAAATCCATCAAGATAGTTAATCAAGTTATGAGAGAGGGGATTTTACCTATCATTAATGCTAATTTAGCCACTTATGTGTTTACAAGATATCGGTTCAAGATGGATGTAAGGTTAGTTACTCTCTCTCGAGTTATAACTATTAAACCCTAAATTGTATACTCTAATTGAATTATGGAACTTGCAATCTCTTAATTTACAAACTACCTACAAATCTAATTAGTTCTAAAGCTCTCTAATAAACAATCTGATCTCTCATGGGATCTCTCTCTATGAAATTACCAACTAGATTGATTAAGTGGTTAATTAGATCGCCTAACTCTCATTAATCTGATCTAATCATTTTTATCCAGCTCACCCTCTCAGCTTGTTACCGAAACATGCTTGCAAATACATTAATCAATCACAACACCCAAGCCAATAAACACAAAAATAACTAAATCAACATTAACTCAAAGTAGAATCCTGACAGAGAGTTTCGAACATTATTAATAACCCAAAATCCACTTCCATAGAATCCATCTCAACTTTATAAATTTAAATGAAATAGGAAATGAATAGAAAATGGAACTTAGGTTGGGCAAATTGGGAAGGCAGCAAAGTTAGGATACTACCTGATTTAGAGAGTAGTGGTGTCAAGATCCACTTCTTCTCTCTCCTCCTTCCTCTTTTTCTTCCCTCTCTTCTTTTTCTCTCTCTTTAGGGTTTCTAAGAGTGGCTGAATGTAAAGTTCCCTTCTTTCTTCTCTTGTTGTTCTTTCAATAGTCTCTTATATTTTGGATAACCCTAGGGCTTTTTCAGGGTCTAAAAGGTCCAAAAAATCCCTCGAAACGTGAAGTTTGTAAATGTCTGGGAGTCTGTTCGACGTAACATTTGAGTTTTTTTTTATCATGATCATGGCATGTAAGCCACGTTCGTGGGCCATTCCTGGAGCTTCTGTCATGTTGTTTCGCCCAAATGTCTTCCGAAACTCCTCCTTTCTTCGATATTAGCCTTGAAACACTAGTAAACACATAAAAGTACCTCAAAAATATAATATTTAATATGAAAAACTTGTATTAACCCTTAAAACACTTAAAAACACAAATAGTTAACAAACTAACACAATTTGAACCTAAACACATACTAAATGATTAACTTAACGATTAAACACATATCAAACTATACCCTAAAACACGATGCAATTTACACTTATTAGGAATTAATTAAATAATTGTCTTGCTAAAATTACTTGTTGAGTTCTAAAATCAATTCAAATAATAAACTAAATCTAACTTTCGTATTCAACAAGTTTATCATCCAAATCAATCATGTAAACTGCAACTAATAATTACCCACTTAAGTTAATATATTTTTAATTCTTAACCTAAGCATCTATAGTTTCTCATTCTAATATAAACTTCTCTTAATCTTTTGTTTAATACTTAAATGATGCAAATGTTGGCCACAATATTACATTTAATAAGCTTAGAAACTATAACAAATAATAAGACAGAAAAAATCTCTTCATTGTGCATAATCGACTAAATTAGCTCCATTAATTCTCAATAACAAGTAATCAGCCCATCATGGAATAAACAAGGTTAATTTTCTTCATGTACTTCAATCCCATCTTTATCAGGAACAAGGAAGTATTAAAGCAATAAACATAGTGATAACCAAAATGAACCGTCAAAGAGCTAATAGAGTAATAATTTGAACAGAGGAGTTCCAGAACACAACAGAGATAAAAGAAAGATATAAAACATTTAGGTGGTTAGATGAGGACGTAGGTGACTCCTTAGCTTCAACTCTTACCCTCTGCCTTTGGTTGATTCTTACCCTGATGGTCAAGTACTCACACTATCTTTCACCTCTACCTTCTCTCTATCTACTGTTGTTTCTCTTCTTCTTCACCACCAACTGGTCTTTAATTCTTTTCACCTCTTTGATGTCTCTTTTCTTTGTCCTTTCTCTTTGTGTGTGCTACTTCCAACCTTTCTTACTCTTTCTATTTGTAGTTTGAGTCTAGGTTTAGGTTTTTACACCATAAAAACCTTGCATCAGATGACACGTAATATTAATCCATTTAACGAAATTTATGTCACACCAGTGACTGTGAGATTCATGGCTATGACTCCCTTTGTCACATCCGTGATTTGCAAAGTCATGATTGTGACTCCATTAAAATGTAGGAATTAATTAATTAATGTTAAAACATGCATAATTTATATCCAACATTCATTCTTTCATGCATAATTTTTCTTGTTTTCATGCAAAATTCACAAGACATTCCATTTAACATTCATGCCCTTTTTACTCAATTCATTTGAAATTTGGATTAAAACACAAAAATTTGGAACCAAAATAAAGATATAAAGGCAAGTAAAATCAATAGAAATTAGACATAATAATAGTCATTCTGCCAATTAGTGTGGATAGTTCTTCTCTATTGATTAGTGGACTTTGAGGAATCTAGTTGTCAAATCATAGCCAACATTCTTTCCAATTACCAATTTGATTTTTGATAAGAGGATAAATAATGTGTCTTTGTCTCAGCCTTTAAGTGAATGGATGTGAATGCTTCTGTTTCTCACCTAACTGCTAGAAATTACTATCTTTCAAGTCATATTCATTTATCCATTTGCTCTAAAGAGCCTTTTTATCTTTAAAAAGTCTCTGCGTCCTCTTATGTACTATTTTGATTTAAATCAATTGGATTGAAACAAGTCCTAGCCCTCCTTCTTGTTTTCTCTAGCAAAGGTGATCCCATTTCATCTTGGCATTTTTAGAGACCTTAGCTTTCCTAGACCAAAGGAATTTCTTTATTCATCTTTCGATTTCTTTATTGATCTTCTTAGGAATCACGAGGTGTAATATCCAATGATTGTGTAGGTTGTTTAAAACTGATAAAATGAGCTGGAGTCTCCTAGCTTTTGAAAGGGATCTATTATGCCAAACATTTATTTTGTTTTTAAAATTTTCCAATAGCTACAGACAATCTTGAAACTTTCCCAAAAGATACAGGCAACCCCTATATATTTGAAGGGGAGATTTTGAATGCTCAAACCAAATATATTCTGAAGGTTATAAGAATTAGAGACATCAATAGAAAAGTAGATCTTTCTTTTCAAAGTATTAACTTTCAAACCAAAAACTCTGCAAAATTCTATAAGAGATTTGTGCAAGATTGACCTGGATTTCTAATCTATAGCATAAAACATCATTAAGTCATTTGCAAAATTAGGGTGAGTGTGTTGTAGTACCTTTCATTTATAGTGAAAGGTGAAGTCTGGATTTCCAACTATGTTTAACTAATAATCCTGTTAAGAATTTCCAATGAGATTGAGAATGATTAAGGGGATAAAAGATCCCTTTACCTTATCCCATTTAATCCTTTGAAAAGTTTGGAGGTAGAGCCATTAATGAGTACAATGTAAGAAGGAGTTAGGATACACTCACTAATCCATGAGATAAACTTTGAAGGAAGACCAAACCACTCCATAATGCTAAGAATGACGCTCCAATTGATATTATGGAATGCCTTAGTGAAATCCACTTTAATTGCATAGAATTTGATAGATTTTTTAGTATTGTAATCCTTCGTCAACTTTTTAACCAATAGAATATTATCAGAGATGGATCTACCATGGATAAATGCACCTTGTGACTGATGAACCATATACTTGAGAGGTTCCTTGATTTTGTTAGGTAGCAATTTCACAATCACCTTGTATGTTGTGATGTAACAACAAACAAGTCTGAGAAAAATGGCATGGGGGACTTTAGAATCATGTAAATATGAGTTACATTCATCTCCCTTAGCATCATGCCAGAATGTAAGAATTCTTGCACAATCTCTACTAGTAGTTTGACTATTATGTTCTATGTATATTGAAAAAAAATGCACTGTATCCATCAAGACCTGGAGCTTTCCTTGGATTGAGAAAGAAGAAGATATATTTGATTTCTTGACTAGTAGCTGGCTATTGGATCAAATCTAGGTCGCATTAAGGAGTGGGAGGTCCAATCTACTAGATCCTATAAAAAGCGCTTTCCAGATCTATTTGAAGCTAACAATTTCATATAGAAATTAGTTACCTTACTTTCAGTTAATATATTATCTATTACCAATTGATTATTGTTGTCAAGCAAGCTCTGAATTTTATTAGAATTCCTTCTATCTAGGATAGAGTGATGCAAGAATCCTGAATTGATATCTCCCTCCTGTATCCACATGTTCCTTTCTTTTTGTAATAGCTTGGAGTTATGATCAGTCAGAGCCTTGTAATAATCCTAAAATTTCTTGGTTTCTTCAAATTGCAAATTCTAGTTGTGGGGTGAGAGGTAGAAAGCTCTCTAGATTTCCCTTAGTTTATCTTTCACCCTCAATAATCTCATTTTTGTTCGGGGACCTCCGTCTTTAGAAATAACTTTAATTTTGCTCTTAAAACTTAAAGTTTATGCATGATCTGAAAATATTTAAAGCCTTGAAAATTATTAGCCTAGGCTTCACTGACCAAATCTATAAAGCCTTCCTTATTGGACAAAAAGTTGAAAAACCTGAAAGGAGCATTTTTCTTCCTTGTGTAGGAAAAATCTTTAACCTCCATATATTAATTAGCTCAGCATAAGGGTGCAAATCAACACATGGGAGTTAAGGAAGGACATCATCCATGTTTGATTAGACAAAACCCTGTCTAGTTTTTACCTAATTATAGCTCCACTTTTAATGAATTCCTTGTGTTTTCCACTTCTCTGGATCAAAATTACCCCTTGAGAACAATCTCCACATTTGAATTGCCTCCTAAAGTATGCTCATCTCATTTGCCACCATTCACATTCTTTTATATTGAATTCTAGGATTTTGGTTCATGCACGGTTTGATGCACGACCGTATGTAACCAAATTCTTTAAAAATCGCAAAATTTGCACGACCAAAGATGTGTATGGGTAGATGCACCGACGTGCATCGTTGTTGTGCATAGAATCTTTGTTTTTTGTCATGTTTTCATGCAAATTCTTCTCATTTAAGTCTACGAAGACAATTACACTCTGTACACTCTTAGAGAGAATTAAGTACCAAATATACAATAAAAGTATAAAATATCAAGCAAAATATATCAAATATGGATGTAAAAATATAATCAAATATGAATATATCACCATAATACCAATTTTTACAAAGAAATCTCGTTGAATTTTGGAGTTTATGAGCCTTAATCCTAGTCTCTAGTAGTCCTATTATGATAGGATTTTTTTTCCCCCAAAATGATGTCTTTGATAGCTTGCCTTTTAAAGGGTTCATTCATGCCCCATATATTTTTTAAAAATCATCAAAATTAGTGAGCTTTATTCATCCACCCTTTTGGGTTTTCTCCTCTTCCTACTTGATTTCCTTGTGTTATTAGGGGTTGTCTCTAAATGTTCTCTAACCGAATTCCCATAATTATCACTGGAGAGGGTCTCCACCTCATTTTCTAGTCCATTCTCCTCTCTTCATTCATTCTATTTGGCTTCCTAATATGAGATACGTTCATGTTCCACTTCTTGAATGTCTTGAATATCCTCAAGCATTTTGGATTACTCCTCTTCATTCCCTAAGCTAACCTCATCTGTTGGTGGAGCTAAATCCACTTCAATTCCCAACTACTCATCATAACTTCCAGTAGCAAATTTCCTCCTTATAGGCTCTTCCGTTCTCTTTTCACCATCTGTGGTTTCCGACTATAGGATAAATGTACTTTTGTTTTGATTAATTCTCCATCCAAATCAAACTTCATTACATTCAACACTTCTAGAAGTTCCTCTTTCATGTTCACTTCAACGCATATCCTAGCAAAGAATATTTTTTCCATCTTGGCAGTCGCTGAACCAAATGCTATAGGCTTTCCCATATTGCTTACAAGGAAGCTCAAATCGTGGACTCTAATGGTATATTATGGAAATTAACCCACAGAGGGACAGATTCAACTCTAGAACTATCAAGCTTAAGTATAAGGACCCATTTCTGAACAAAACATTAGTTGTCCCCCTTTGTGCCATGGCCCAGCTTCCATCACCGTGCTAATTGATTCATAATTTGTGAACTGGAAGAGGAATGGGTCATCCTCAATCACATAACTTTGTTAAGCCCTTTGCCACCCCAACTATACTCAGTTTTGAATTTGTGGGAAAGCTAGTCTCTTGCTTATAAAATATCCTACCATCTTATTACAATAGAGCTTGGCTCCCTCTTGTAGTAGCTCAAGTGGAGGGATAACTATGCCTTGACTGACAACTAAGGGAAAGTGCCTAAGCTTAACCCTCCAATTATCTGAGGCTATCGCATTACTCCAAGTTTTGATAACTTTCATGGCTTTGGCTTCATGTAGAGTTAGAAACTAACTTGCTTCTGGACACCCAAAAGAGCCTCTCGTGAAGGCCTCTGTTACTAACCCCTAAAACTCTACTAAAGGAAGAGTATTGATCCAGGAGACAATTGTTCAAAAGCGATGGTTTGTAGATATGGGAGAAGAGTAGGCACAACATAATTGAGTGGGAGTGGGTTGCGAGCATTACCTAAGGAGGAGTTTAGATCCTTTATCTAATTTTATGGTATTTTATTGTGTTTAATAAATCTCAGTTATTTATTTATATGAATCCTGCGTAGATTTCACATAAATGAATGCGGATCCTATATTAATAAATAACTTAAATTTATAAAATAAAATAAGATACCGTAAAATTAATCGGAATATGTTGTCCCGCCAAACAGAACCTGTCCATCTCTGGTGAACTTTGAACATGAACCTATTTTAAAAAACTCCAAACGGTCGCACGCTTTTAGTTCTTCGAAACTTCGCCTTTTCTTTTTGTCTTTTCATATTGGTTCTCTGGCTCATGCTTAATGCCTATTTCAAAGAAGAACAGACGCAAGAATTGAACTCGAGAATGGGCTGATTAAGTCTCGTTTTCCCAATTTTCTTTTGGACTTTCCTTTCAGTTACACAAAATGGGACATAATTAGTATACGGAATGAAATTCAAAAACTATCTTCTTCACTATGTTCCCTTGTCCTTGGAACAGATGCATTCTTGTAATTCTTCATCTAATTCTTAACCAAGACCTATAGCCTATTTCTATGCGTATATGTTTCTAGTATAAGTAATGGGAGACGGGAAGAGGGTTAGGAAGTGTGTATCGTCTTCGTAGATGTGGATAGTCTTACGACCACAAAGTTTCTTTAACAGTTACAGCTGAAAATGATAAAATTGAAACGGAACCACAAACACTCAAAAAAATCTCAACGAAAATAATATTGGATGTGTGTCATGGCCATGGCTTCATCAATATTCCTCCCCTCTCACTCCCTCATTCGCCATTCATTCTCTGTCAAGTCCTCAGTTTTGGCGCGAAGTTCCAACGGTCAAGAACCCTCCGCTCTCCTCC
>JANIHY010000209.1:20922262-20935038 GCA_027479065.1 Erythroxylum brevipes
AGCACTATGCTTCGTCTTGATGGCTGTAACCGAGACTCTGCTGCGTCAGTGCTCGTAATGGTCTTTTATTGTTCGTGATAGATAATTAAAAAATGATTTTAGGGGAAGGTAATTAACTTCTTTTGTGTGTGTGTTTCAATCAAAAGATTGGGCAGTATTCGGTTCTTAAACTCTATGTTTGTACAACCCATCGGCACTCCGACATCCCATAAGACTAGGAGGGCTTGAAGCCTGGTAAGAGCCGGCTCGACAATTTTATTTCCAAATTAACCCCAGCCTTCCCCTTATTTTTCCGTTATCGGACGCATCAAACCATGGGCATAAAAGTAAATTAAATGGTTCCTAATTTCCATTGCCGATCAAAACACAGCGAGTATGAACCTTCGATTTGCAGCGTCAACCCTTATTCGAAAAATTTTTCACTTTCCGAAGGCAGAAAAAAGCGCATTAAACTTTCAATCCCTGAATTTTTCCGATTCGAGTTATCATTCCGACTCCTCTCATGGTAAATTAAGTCCATAATTTTGTATCTGAACTTTTGGCCTTTTAATTAGGACACGTTTTTGCTTTTGAATTTCAATTTTCATTTGAGTTTTAGGGTTTCTTTGTGTGTTAGGTTGAGTTCTTATATGTTGTTTGTCATGGATTCCTGCTTACTTTTCCTTTTGATGTTGATATACTTTTGGGCATGTCTTTATTGATTTCTTAACTGGTGATTTATCTGTTCATTGTTGTTTTATTAGTTTTTTGGTCAATGAACTGAATTATTATCCCAATTATTGGAAATAGTAGAAAATGAATTAAGTATTTGTGAGCTTGTGGCGGTAAAACCTGTGTAAGAGAAGCAACTGTTTTGACTATTGTATCTTCGGATGTGAATAATGCTGCTACCAAGTTCAAGTTTTGATGGAAAGATTGAAAGAATTTAAGTTCAATATAACTTCATGCCAAAAGATCACGAAATTTCAGTCTAAAGAAGGAAACGAAATTTCACTCTAAAGAAGGAATTTAGCAAAAATAAAAATGTTGTATTTACTGATTAGCCAATGAGACAGGATCGGGCGCCTTAGAGTGTTGTAACTTTTAATATGTTGCCATAAATTGTTAATCACTGCATCGAGTCATCTCTGGATGGATGCTGTGGGATTTGTCCATTTTTTATTCTATTGGTGTTTGCTTGAACGAGCTTATTTACTATGGTGATTAATGAGCAGTGATTTGCTACAATAACTCACTATTTGGACTTTAGATTGCTTGTATTAGTTGATGTTTCTTTTCATTTTTATATCCTTTTTCTGTGCAAAAATGTGGAGCGCAATTCTTAATCACTGCATGGAATCATGTCTGAATTTGGTTATGGTTTCCTCTTCATTATCATTAATTTCTTTGATTCTAATGTAAGTTATTCAATCAGAGTTCTAAGCATTCCAGAATGGTCGTTCCATACTTCTTTCATGAGCATGAGTTTGAACATAAAAATTCAGTGATCGACCTCTTTGATTTTGAAATTGTAACCTAGTGGCTTTTTGTTTTTGCAGCTGCTTTGTCATCGTTTCATCATCCGAAGTCTCAAATTGGCCTTTATATTTATCAGTGCTCAATTTTCTGATGCTTTATTATAATTATTGGGAATGTAATGTAGAGGATGCGAAGGGATTAATGAAATGGCAACATCTAGTAAGTTTGATCCATCTTCTGCCAGCCCGGATCGGCCAGTATATACTACTGGGCAACGTGGATCCCACTTAGCTTCTCAATTTGACAGATCAGGTAGCTTCAGAGAAAGCATGGAGAACCCTATCTTACCTTCACTTCCAAATTTGACCAGAAGCAGCTGTATAGTAGCACAGGGAGATGTGGTAAATTTCTTCCAATGCTTGCGTTTTGATCCAAAGGTGGTGGCTTCCGAGCATAAATGCAGCCGTCAGGGGGACTTTAGACGCCACTTGAATATAGCTCTTGGTATTTCAGGCGATGATTCTCCATCTGTTCCTTCAAAAGGAAAGATACTGCCGGAGGACTTCAAACGGGTAAAGGCCATTCTACGTGAAAGCATTGTCAAGGCCAGGTAATTTATTGAATATTTGTATATTGTATTATAGTTGCAACTGGTTCATCAAAATCTTTTAAATAACAGGGAACGCATGAAAACTTTCAACGAGGCTTTATCTGTACTCAACAAATTTTTCCCAAGCATACAATCAAGAAAGAAATCTTCTACTGCCTTATTATCAAGTGATCGATCAGTTCTTGGCCCGAGCCTTACTAAGTTGGGAATTCAGAACCATGCCATCAACAGTGGCAGTGAAATAGAGCCAACAAAGTTAGAAGAACGAACAAAAAATGCTGTTCCAAACAAGCGCACACGAACTTCTTTGGTGGATGTGAGGGTCTGTGCCTTGTTCATGTAGTGATATTCGTTTTCTCATTTTTGTCAACATAGAACTTTTACTTTTAATTAGTATAAGCGCCCCATGGAGATAACTGTGAGTGGTTTACTGATAAGGTTTATTCATTAAGCTGTCATTTTTCCCATTTCCTCTGCATCTTTTGTTAAACTGTAGATGTTCCCTAGTGTATAGTTCTGTTCATACTTTATATCATGTACATGGGAGTCTGTTGTTACAAACTTCTCTTTTTCCCGAACTTAATTGTGCTTTGAACATTCTTCCATCTGTTTGTCATCACCTCCTTTCTTCAAAAACTGGAAAACCATGTCAGCTGAATGATGATCGAATTTCAGAGTTGCTTTTGGTTTTATTAAATATGTCTAGTGAGTGTTGGTAGCATGTAACTGGGATGGTACATTACTCAGTTTTGTTTTGTCATAATTCAGTAGTATCATATAGGTTAAACCTTATTATTTTCAAATTAGCAGATGATGTTTTCTCTATCTTAACTTGTTGGGAGAAATTTTGGATATAAACTCCGAAAAAGTTTGGATTTGCAGAGTAATGCTCTTGTTAGGGCATCTGCGGCCTTAGATAGAGACAGGGAAATACTGCACCTTGCAAACGCTGGTGCTATTCAGGGTGATGGTGTCGATGGTTGGGAAAAGACAAAATTGAAGAAGAAACGTTCTGGGATCAAATCCGATGGGTCTCCAATTGCAGTGCCAATTAAACCCAGTGATGGGCATAGGGAGTCTAAACAGGGAATGCAGCAAAGGCTTGTTTTTGATAACCGTTCAAGATTGAGTTGTGATTCCCATGGTTTCAGGTATTCTGGGAATCGTTTTTACCCTTCTCTAATGACTATTTTGAGTTTACCCATTGTGTTTTGCTGTATATTTGTTTTGGAAATTTGCTATGACTATTATTGGGAGTACTTTCTCAGAGGAATTCCAGTAACAGACATCTCTTTCTATATTATAATGGATTTTTTCTTCACAAGAACTTTTATCTCTTTTGACAGAATAAACGTTAACTATCAAGGATTGAACTAGTTTATGTTTTGTTCCAGTGATATTATTCAAGGACTATTAGGAGGAGTAATTTTAACTTCTTTTGATAGATATTGTTACTTTTTCTGATATTCATGGCAATATCACTTTCCTTTTATCATTATCTTCCATATATGTTATGAGAAATTTCAGAATATTTTGGAAATACTTGCATTTGTGCGTTTATGGTATTTTTTTATTTGCTTTTCCTAGTGGCAATTTAATCAGAATTTTTGGTCCTATTTATAGGTGGATTGGATTATTAATGCCAGATAAATTTTCTGGAAAATCATTAATTTTTGGACTGATTTCATTGGTATTGATTAGGAAGGGGTAAAAGAAAGGCAATAATGACATACCTATAAGGTAAAATTTTAAACTTCATTGTTTAACAAACTATTTTTATATGGTCAAGTCTGGAGGCAATAAACAAGAAAAGAAACTCACATGTACAATGGTTTTGGTTGTATCAACTTATGGCCCTTTACGCATAAAACAGGCCCCTTATTTTACTATTTGTTTAATGGTCATGTAATTACAAATATCTAGACATGATTGTGACTTGCGAGCTTGGAATTAAGCGCTTCCCAATGCCAGAATCATCCTTTACACTTTTGGCTGCCCTAGAGTGCAACAGAAAGGATTTATTATTAAGAAGTTTCTACTGAATATGTGTTTGTTATGTCTTCTTGCAGAGAGTATGAATTCATAGATTCTTATAAACTGATTGTGTAGCATGCCCTTGACTAGACTTGTGAACAATGGAAGTAACTTCCATGATAATTTTGTTTATTTGAAGCAACCTTTTATGTTAGGTTCTCACTGTCAAATATCTTTTCAGATATGCTTACTTGAATCTTAGATTTTTTATTTGAGATATTCGTTATAGTTGCTCTATATATATGATCTCCTATTTTGAGGCAATTTATCTTGCTGTAGGCCAGGAGTTGCTAATGATGCTGTTGGAGTTGCAAAATCAGATAATCTTTCTCAGCCTACTGGCATGATTGTTAGGCCATCCCTCCCGAGGACTGATCCGGAAAATGATTCCCATCTCAATGACAGGAGAGAACGGCCTGTTAGTTTAGATAAGGAAAGGGGGAACTTCAGAGCTGTTAATAAGTATGCATAAGTTGACTTTTGTGATCGCTTGGTTATTGTGGTTTTATCCTATTTTCATTGTGATATTGTTATTTCTATCATCCTTCTCCCCCTGTCTAGGTCATATTGGACATATTTCTGCGTATGTACGATTTCTCCTTATTCTTGGATTATAGTGTTGATTGTCTTGAACTGTGTTCTCGTATAAGCATATTTCTTTATTCTTTTAATAAGCTTTGTCAGCTTAGGTGTTAACAATTTCCTTATCCCCATAATATCCAGGTCAAATGTTGGTGAGGATTTTAATTCTGCTAGTCCTACATCAACCGCAAAAATGAATGCAATTATTCGGGCTCCGCGATCGGGTTCGGGCATCACACCCAAGTTGTCGCCAATAGTCCATAGAGCTACTACTTCAAATGATTGGGAACTTCCTCATTGTACTAACAAGCCTCCTGCTGTTGGAGCTAACAGTCGCAAGCGTACTGCTTCAGCTCGCTCTTCATCACCACCTGTTGCCCAATGGGCTGGTCAAAGACCGCAGAAGATTTCCCGTACTGCCAGAAGAACTAATTTGATTCCAATCATTTCAAACAATTATGAGAGTCCTGTTTTGGATAGTGTATCTGATGTTTCAGGTAATGAAGTTGGGATGGGATTTACCAGACGTTTAACTGGTAATTCTCCTCAACAAGTTAAATCAAAAGGTGAACTTTTATCTTCAGCAGCGTTATCTGAAAGTGAAGAGTCTGGGACTCCTGAAATCAAGTCTAAAGACAAGGAGAAAAAGTCCGATGAGATAGATGAGAATGCCGAACAGAATGTCCAAAAGGTTTCATTGGGCCTGTCATCAAGAAAGAATAAGCTGGTTAGTGCAGATGATCTTATAGATGGCGTACGAAAGCAGGGGAGGTCTGGGCGGGGCTTTATATCTGCAAGATCTCTTGTGCGTACAGGAGGAGAGAAGCTTGGCAACATGGGAACAGCAAAGCAGCTTAGAAGTGCCAGACTCTGTTTTGATAAAAATGAAAGGTTAGTTGTTTTTCTAGTTACCAATAGTTTTTATCCTGAAGTTACTATGATTTGAAATCTGACAATCTCATGAAATATTTTACCCAGTAAAGCAGGTCGTCCACCAACAAGAAAACTCTCTGATCGCAAGGCATATGCGCGTCAAAAGCACGCTACAGTAAACACTTCAGCAGATTTTCTTGGTAGTTTTTCTTTAATGCCTTCATGAGAAATATTCTGGATCTCTAAGCATATGATCTTATCTGGTCTAGTTCATTTATTCGCCATTTCTTTTGTCAAAATATTTTAGTTGGTTCAGATGATGGAAAGGAGGAGCTATTGGCTGCTGCCAGTTTTGTTATTAATCCTGGTATGTTTTCCACTGTTTCCTTTGTTTCCAAAATTAATTTTCTTTCTGTTAAACTTAATATGATTTTTGCTGCAGCTCATGCTTTTTCAGTCGGATTTTGGGGCCAAATGGAGCGATTCTTTGGTTTTATATCTGATGAAGACATCACTTACTTGAATCAACAGGTCTAGCCTTTTGTTTTTATATTAAACATCCTTCAATATTTGAAGGAATAATCACTTAACTGATAGAGACAAGAGTCTCTTTTAGCTACCAACTTCCAGGAGTTTTGTCTGTCACTCAACAATGATTTTAAGTTGTTCACTTGAATATCAATGCAAGTTTCTTCTTATGTAAATAACTGAAGTTTGTCACTGACTGAAATAACAGGAGACAAAGGTTGAGTATGCTGAAACAAGGAGTTCTGAACTTGAACAGTTCATGCTTGGAGGACTGCACATTACTCCTTGTCAAAGACTGTTAGCCGCAATTATTCCAGAGGAAGAATCTACCCACACAAATGGAAATGTGGAATTTGATGGAAATGGAGATAGATTTGAACTGGATGGAGAGTTAGGGACAGATGGTTTAGACCATTTAGTAAACATTAATTATTTTGGACGTTCTACATATAACAATTATAATAAGATCACTGCAGTGGCAGAAACTGACGAGGCGGACATTGTTATTATGCCTAAATTTAGCCATTCTACAAATGGCGTCTTTGAACAATCATCAATGTCCAATCTGGCCTGCCCAGAACTGCAGTATGATAATATGCAAATTAATGATAGACTTCTCCTGGAAGTTCAAAGTATTGGACTTTTCCCACAGTCAGTGGTAGGTTTCTTCATCTGAACTATCTTATTGAAGTTTGCATGTTCATTTTGTGCCGTACAAGTGATACAGTTGCTTCAGTGTTTTCAGTTTTTACATTTGTTCCACTTGCAAAATCATGAGGATATCTGCATTATATCTTATCCAGGTTGACTTGCAGATGGAGGATGAAGACATATTTGATGATATTAATAAATTAGAAGAAAAGTACCAGGCACAGGTATTCTTTTATTTAACTGCAGAATCTTTGATGCAAACATACTTGAATCAATTACCAAATTTGTTTCCCCATCTTTTTAAACTTTTCGCTGATGGTTTCTCGTCTGTCATAAGATATAATGCAGATATAATGTAGAACCCTTTAACTTTTTCCAGTCATACCCAGTGGACATTTATTAGAAACCAGAAACTTATAATGTTCAGGATGCAGAATAAGATAGTACTATAATTTTCCACTTTGGCATGGATTTATTTTTCTAACAGCTTGTCTTTTTCTTTTTCCTTTGTACACGCAATAGGTTTTGAAGAAGAAAGCTCTGCAAGAAAAATTACTGAAGTCTGCCTTGGAAACAAAAGTACAACAAGAAAAGTAATAAACTTTGCTTCTACTTGAGATTCAAAACATCCCGTGTATGGTTTTAACTTTTCTGGATTGTGTACTCACAATGGTCCATGTTACGTAGGGAATTTGAACAGCGTGCTTATGACAAACTCATCACAATGGCTTATGATAAGTATATGGTATTTTCTTTCTCTGCATTATTTTATCTCTGTCTTTTCAGGTTTGATGTGATTATTTTAGTTTCATTATTATGATGCTGCAAACTCCAGGCTGCAATACCTCTTTTTTGGGCCTTTTGAACAAGGAAGGAAACTTTATATAACTACTTAAGGGCATTCTCTGACGGACCCTCTTTTAAATAACTATCATGAACGGACCCTCTTTTAAATAACTATCATGAAGTGAATGCTTTTTATGTAGATTTATTGAAGTATTGTCTGCTACTATAAACATGAAACAACCATCTTCTTTCAATGCGCTCTTCTGCCGCTGCTTATTAGTAATGTGCTTCTAATTGTTATTCTCCTCTATTAATATCTAATTATTTTGGTGCTCATTTTCCAAAATTTTAACATAGTAATACAGATTGTCAGGCGCCTTTTGTTTTGCCAGCGGTTATATTGTTGGATACAATCACACATTCACACTGTACCTGCTGTTAGATGTGCTCTTTAGGTGGTTAATTAACTTGTCCAAACTTCCTTTGATAGTCTTGTCGAAGGTCTCATGCTGCTGGTGGGAAGGGTTCCAGTAACAAGATGGCCAAGCAAGCTGCCTTGTTGTCTGTTAAACGCATATTAGAATATTGTCATAGATTTGAAGATACTGGCAAGAGCTGCTTCAGTGACCAGCTATACAGGGATATGTTTCTTTCTGGCCTCAATTATGGACAGGCAGCAGATGCTCATAGTGATGAATCAGTGAAATTATATGCTAACAACTCAACCCAATCTTTTGATGCTAGAGTTTCAGGTACTTGTCCAGACATGCTGCAACTCACTTCTATGTTGGCATTGGGTGCTTTTAATTTCCTTCAGTGGGCAACTTTATGATCTTTATATCTTCTTTTTAGATATTTTATGTTCTCAAAATTTCTTGTGAATAATTAATTTTTGGCTTTTCTTTCCTCATTTTCTTTTTTGTTTTCCAGCTTCCTTAGGTTCACAGCCAAGTCCTCGAAATTCACGTTTGAGTATGAATGGAGAAAGTTACGATCCTAATTCTCTTGATATGCTTCATCCTGACCACTTATCTGAACAAACTAATGGTAAAGAAGATGGATGGCTGAGCAGGGGGAAAAAGAGGGAACTGTTACTTGATGTTGGAAATGCTGGTAATTCAAGTATTCTAACAGGAATTGGAGGTTCTCTATCAAACAGTACAAAAGGGAAGAGGAGCGAGAGAGACAGGGAAGGAAAAGGGCACAACAGAGGGGCTTTTTCTATTAATGGAACTAATAAAATTGGTCGTCCATCATCATCTAATGCTAAGGGAGAAAGGAAATCCAAAACAAAACCCAAGCAGAAAATAACCCAATTATCTGTTTCCGTTAACGGACTTCTGGGTAAGATGTCGGAGCAGCCTAAACCTGCATTGGTTTCCGAGTCAAAGTCTAGAGAAGTGGCTAAAGATGGCAATGCAAAAGAAAAAGATGGGCTTACCATGGATGTGCTTGACGCTGAGGCCATTGATTTGTCCAGCCTACCAGAAATCGATGAAGAGCAGGATCTAGGTTCTTGGTTGAACATTGATGATGATGGATTACCGGACCATGGTGACTTCATGGGACTTGAAATTCCAATGGATGACCTTTCAGATTTGAATATGATGGTCTAAAGGCTCCCTGTATAGTCTTGTTTATTATACCATTTGACAACTAAAAGAAAATCACTCTTTATCATGAAATGACCAGTTACATGGTTCATGCGGCGGCTTTTTCGCAAGTAGGTCATATAGATTTATTGTAGACTTTGCAAAAATTTTCAAGTGAAACTCCAGTTGCAAACAACTTTTTGTCACTGTATAACGCTGGTAATTCTGACTGTAAAGATCCTCTCCAAAGGTATAAATTAGTTTGCCTTAGTGTTTACATCTTAGCAACACGTGTATCCTCCCTGTAGCTTCAAAAATCAGAGATCAATGCCCCCCTGTACATACATTTTTTATCTTCAATAAAATTAGCTTTCCAGTCGGTATCATTTATCTTCAGTTGATTTATATAAGATGTATCTCCATATATTTTTCTTCTATCTTGTGTTGCTACATTACAAGATGTGATTAGCATGACTGCTCTTTTGCTGGGTCTTTGTCATGTTTACATTCACTCTTCTTGCAGTCCAAAGGTTTGTTTATGTTGTGTCAAGTTGACTTGTAATAATCTTAAAGTTTCATTTCAGAGTTGAAGCATGCACGAGTCAAGATGACGATCTATATCCTAACAGGTTCGTTAATGAAACCTCTGTGTGTTGTGAATGATAGGTTCAAGAACTTATTTATTTTCTCTTTTCTTGGTTTCTGCTGGAATAGTATCAGGAAGCAGATGTTTCCATTGGTTTCTTTTCAGGATTTCATTGTTCCCTCTGAATTGCTTCTACAGTCTAATCACTTAGCTTCAATCGAAACCACCGAGGTAAGTCTAATATGCTTGCATGGTGATCATAGTACAAAATATAAAGCTTGTTAATGTCGGTGAAGTATTCAGTCTTCCTTTTCCGTGGCTTCTTTTTATTTGCTTTTCCATTTTGTATTTATCTTCAACGTTATGTTGCATAGAAATTCTGGGTTAAGAGTAGCTGCCTACATTTCAAGGTGCATTCTTGAAATCTGTGGTTTTAGCTTGAAGATCAATGACTTTGTGAAGTTGGCTGCTTGAGTGGCGGTTTACGTGCTTCAGTTTTAAGTTGATGGGAACTTTTTAACTTTACCTAAATCGTTCAACCTACTTAACCTGAAGTTATGAATCTCTGCATAAAATTTTGACCCGAGGACTATAATTCAAACTTTTACATCAGCCTTCCCAAGTTTTTTATCTGTCTCTTCAAATATTAGCAACCGATAAAGTTGCTCCTTTATGACTATAAGATCACAAGTTTAAGTCATAAAAATAGCCTCTTTGTAAAAATACAAAAAGAAGTCTGCATATAGTAATGACCCTCCCTAAACCTCCACTTTGTGTACTGATTACGTTACTTCTTTTTGCTTGTAATTAAGGCTTAAAATGTAATTGCATAAATGTATTAAAACATCGTCCTACCTCTTTGGTTTACCAATACACTTCTGTTTCTGTTTTTTCTTATTTACTAATGAGTTTCTAGGCATTATCTGCACCTTCTCATATCATTCTGAAGGTTTTGGTTACTTGATTTTAGTTTTTTTTTTTTTTTTACGTGCATGACTTGCTTATATATTAAAAATCCCAGTTACAAGGAGCTTCTTTGTTCTCAAACCCTAGACCTTATAATCTCAACGATGAGAGCATGCTCCTGTGCTGCTCCTCTTAAATCAGGCACATTATTTCTAGCTACACAAGTGCATATCTGTTTTCTAGCTGATAAAAGTAATTCACTGGACTTGGTTGCGCACGAGTCAATTGTTTCTCACGCCTAGATGCAATTCTAACCAATGCAATGATTTCTAAGTTTCTTGACTGCTGTGTTTTTTGGCAAGGGATCGCCTGTGCTGTTTAATATGTTGTTTCATTAAAGTTTATCTATATATTACAGGTCCTCTGTGTTGTTTAACCTATTTTAATTTTATTCTATTAATTTTTATCCACACGTTACGAGACAACCGGTGTCAGTTCTAAACTCACACAAATATGTGGATAAGAATAAAATTTGAATTGGTTTATTAAAACAGAAGATCTGTTGTCGTGTTTTGTTGCGAAAAATCTTTAATAAAAAAATCAAGCATTTTTAGTAAACAATAATTAATACAACAATATTCTGTAAAAATTTCGTTGAAGTGCGAAATTTAGAGAGGCTTACTAGTACGCAATCTTACCTCTAAATAGTAGTGATAATACTTTTATTATAATTAACTACTATTTTTGTTAAATAAAATTAATTATATTATATTATATAAATAACTTCGTCAATTGTTTATGGTTTAAATATGAAAAAGCTGGGCTGTTATTTTGTATTTGTCAATCTGGTCATATAAATGTAAGACTTTTCCGTGTCAACTTTAGCCATAAAACAAAGCCTAGTTGTTTAATGGTCTTCTCATCTAACAATATTATGAACTTATATCCAGTTGAGCTAATATAAATTTCCTTTTTTAGGATAGGCATACCCATCCCGATCTATTGGGCTTGGGCCACCGTTTTCGAAGTTTTTCAAAAAATATATATATGAGGAACCGGATGACCAGTCCTGTCAGGCCAATGCTGGGCCCAATCCGGCCATTGACATATCTAAAGTTGTGTCTAATCATCTGGTTGTTTTGCAATATTTCAAATATTTTAAAAAGATATGAAATCCAATTCATTTCTTGGATATTATTAAAACATATTCTCTTTCAAAGCCTTTTCAACTTGCCCTCCCGGTAATATGTTTATCCCACATTACATTGTACTTTATTTTATTGTTATAACAATTCTCATTCAACATATTAAAATTAATTCTTTTCAAGACTTTGAAATAAAAACTTTATACAATATAAATTACAAATTTTGGTTAATTTTTTGAAGTTAAAATTGTTAAAAAATAAGGACATTTGATTTCGATTGTAGCAGAAAAATTATAATTTTTTTCCCACTTTGATTCTCAAAAAATTATGATCACTTTAATTCTATAAAATGATTAATACAGAAATCATACTAAAGTGAAATCTTATTCGTATCTTATTCTAAACCTAGATTATTTTCTATCATATCTTTTTACTGTTTTCGAAATTGGTCTATCATATCCCTTCAATTGTTTTCGAAATCAATCTATTTCAACTACTGCAACTGTAAAAGTGGTTGATCTCTAACGATATTCATAGAACAAGTTAAGATAATTTTGTAATTCTTACAAAGAGGATTAAGTAAGAAGTGTTAGCTCACTTAGAACTTAATTCTATTTAGGGATTACTGAAAGGTACCAGGCGAGCTTCCAATCCTCAAGTCGAGCTAGGGCTTAGGGATGTCATTTTGATTTTTCAAAACAATAAAATTCCAGTCAGGCTCTGACAGGACAACTTTTGGAATAAGTTCAGACTTGGCTTGACCTATTGTCATCCTTAAGCCTATTTATAATACATTCTAGACATTTTAGTAACTAATTTGAAATTAAATTATAATTTCAGTTAAACTTTAATTAAAATTACAAATAAATCTAATTATACCAAAATAAGATCCAATATTTAATATTGATTCTTATTTATTAAATATCTCATATTTAATCATAAAATTTTTAAACTTTACAATCAAGTTCAAATTGATTAAAATTTCTTTGTTCTCTTAATCTCGTTCTCATATGTGACTCATTAAA
>JANIHY010000209.1:21001734-21015123 GCA_027479065.1 Erythroxylum brevipes
TGTAAAGTGAAAACAAGTGTAAAAGGAGTTAAACAAGGTCCATGTATTGAAAATCAATAGTTGAATCTTTTAAAATAAGGATAACATATTTAAAAGTGTATAACCTTTTAAGATTTTTCAATTCAGTGCTAAAAATTTTAATTCAATTGAGTGATTAACCTTTTTAAACCTTAATAATTAAGTTTAAAAGATTATTTTTGACGATATGACATGTCTACTAAATGTCACATGAATGTCCATTTATTAGCCACATCGGCAAAACGTAAAATTTTGAACCAAAATATAAGGTTTTAAAAGGCTAGTCGTTCAATTGAAAATTTTAAAAATTTGAGCACTAAATTGAAAACATCTCAAAAGGTTGAACATTTTAGAAATGATTTTAAAAAAATAAATAAACTAGATCTTCTCACAAACTTGAAATGATAGTTACTCAGTCTTAACTATTGTTAGCTAGATTATTAATATAAATGTCATACTCTAAGCACTGTGCAAGTTAATTAATGGATAAATTGTATTTTTCTCTTGTCATTTAGCTATGTATTCATTTTATATTATCAATTCCATTCTTTTTACCTCTTCCAATATCTTCAGAACCTATAATTAGGCTTTATTTGCTCAATGCACCTTCTCCTCTACATCATTTCTATTAAATATAGTTGTAAGAGAGTAAAAGAATCCTATTTCTAAACTAAACAAAGTTTATATCCATATCACTTACCTAATTCTCAAATGAAACTTTAACTAATTAACATAGAAAAATCAATTCATATGTTGCTGAAGTTGTTTCAAATTTTTGTTCTCAAAACTTGGAAGCACCATACCCAATTGTATGGTGAGACGTGAGATGCGACGGTGAGAGATATAAGAGAGGTTAGATGTAACATTGGAGAGGTGAGACACGACTAATGATGAGGAAAGGAGACAACGAGGAGAAGAGTTGAGGATAATGGTAACATGTTGAGTTAAAAGAGTTGATTGAGATTTGTGCATTAACAATTTTTGCAATATTGAAATGGATTTTTCATATTTAACAAAAAAATTCAAAGAATTAGAGGTATAGGTTGTGTGTGAGTTAGGAGAGTTGGATAGGAAGATAAGTAGTTTGAGTTTGTAATTTGGTCCTTCTTTTTTACCGATAAATACCAATCAGTATCACCTAAAATTTGAATTTGGTATTGAAATATGATTTTTGATACCATTTTTGGATGGTATAAAGTGTTCTGGTTAGACTACTACAAAAATAATAAGATTGCATTTAAACCACCTCAGAAAATAAATAACCCTAAATTTTATTATTCTCTAAACTATGTCCTCTTCATCTCCCCTTTTCCCCCCTTTCTCACTCTTTCGTTTTTCTTATAAACTTTAACCAAAAAAGTTTGTAGCTTCTGATGGTTTCATAACATTCATCAAAGGGAGCATTATTAGACACATAGAAGCAAGCTCAATGATTGTGTTAGAGTAAGAAATTTTCTAATTTTGCGGATTAATGGGTGTTATGCGAACTTTATGAATAGAGAGAAATCTTAAAAGACATTTTGTCTTTTGTATTAAACGTGGGGTGAGTTGTTTGAATGAAATAGGCTTGTTAGGTTTTTAGGATATTTTTGGTTTTTAAGTTTCAAGATTTTTTTGTGTTTGCTGAGTTTTTCTAGGTTTTTATTTTATTTTATGGGTTTCCAGGGATTTTGGTTATTAAATCTTGATAATCTTAGTAACAATTTTCTATTTCACATTCACTTTCAATATGAGGGTTGTAGGTTTTTTTTAGTGAACAATTACAAAAGAGCTTTGAGTATCATCTTTAGTCTATTGAAAAAGATAGAGAAACTAGAAAAAAAAAACTAAAGTTGAAAATATAAGTTGTAAGAATTTTGTTGTCCATGATTGTGAAAAATAATGATAAAAATGGATGTAAAAATAGAAGAATTAATTTATTCTTGATCGCCTTATCGTAACTGTTAATTATGAAATTAAATGTACTATTGAATACAACATTTTTTAGACTAACTTTTCACAACTTAAACTTATAATTTTATGGTTTTGAATTCGTGAGTAACAGTCATTCATAGTTCATAATGAAACGAATTGTCTAATATGCTTACAACGAATTAGGCTACATATTTCAAGTTGTGTTTTGTAAATCCCTCATGTCATTGTCATTGTAATGCTCAATACTTATTTTCTATTTCTTGATAATTGCCTTTCACACAAGTCGATCGAGCTACTTTTTATAAAAGCATACATTTAAAATCATGAAATTCACAAATATGGTTCTATTTTTTCCTTTTCTAAAAACTTGTGGAGGCTTTATAATAATTTTATGCCTATCCTTAGGGAGCTTTGGATTATTCTCAGATAAAATGTTAAAAGCCCTATTAATGAGTTGCTTATATGATGCAATAAAAAGATAATTATGTTGGTCTAATATAGCAAAAAGATGAAGAAAAAGGTTGGTTAGATACCAATTATAGAAGGGTGGCCATATGATATGAAAATTAACAAGAAGTTAAAGTTGACATTGACTCTAAAAGTGAGCCTACATTTTTGGAATAATGTCATACATTAGTTATACATCTTAAAATATAAGAAAATTACATTATAAACTTGGAAATATAATGAGCTATGTATTAAGTGATATAAGAAAATGCTGATACTAATTATAATGTTTGCAATATTATAACCAAATAGCCTAATCGATCAGTGTTTCAAAAAGTAACTATTTACATCCAAGCAATAAAGCGATAAGGAATTGAAATTAAACTTACAACCAAACATGCTTCATTTCCATGAAGTTCCATAAAGTTAAAATATATATGCTTTTGGCATTTATAAAATGGAAAAAGTTAATAACAAAATAGCAAACATCAATACTCTTGGAATTGTCCCATATGTTGTAACATTTATAAAATAACAAAAGTTTGCACTCTTGACACTTCAGTTCAATGATTCTGTTCAATATTACTACATGCTTTCAATTGTGTTATCCTTATTCTTGTATTAATTTCATCCTAGAAAAATTAACATTGAATAATCAAAATAATTAGAAAATTACATTCAAAACTCAAAGTCTTTATGATATCTTTATACATATAACCTTTATCGAGTTATAACTCCTTTTTTTTATAACTTAAGGTACTACCTGGGATCTATGAGCCGCCCACTCAGACTCATAGATAGGTAAATTCAGATTTGATCCTAGATAGTAGTAGAGATACCTGCTCTAACGGATGGGCCATCATCACCAAGGAGATTACATCACCTTAAATAAAG
This sequence comes from Erythroxylum brevipes, assembly GCA_027479065.1. Classification (NCBI taxonomy): domain Eukaryota; kingdom Viridiplantae; phylum Streptophyta; class Magnoliopsida; order Malpighiales; family Erythroxylaceae; genus Erythroxylum; species Erythroxylum brevipes. Next base: position 21,005,008 of record JANIHY010000209.1, read on the forward strand.
GCTGCTCCTTCCAAGGCTCGAACCCACGACCGCACACAATCCTCTACCCCTTTTTACCATTAGGCTACCCCGTGAGGGGTGAGTTATAACTCTTCTTCTTACTAGTACTCGAGGTTCCTTATCCTAAAAAATACCATAAATGTGGATTTATCTCTTTCTTTTATTTGGCTTTCAAATTAATGGTAGCCTTAAAGGATTAATAGTAGAACTAGATGCTTAGATATCACATAAAATATGCACATGAAATTTATTAATGTCATTTCTCCTTCTTGTTTAAATAACCATAAAAATTATTAAACATATTTGAAGATATATAATTGAGAGAAAAACAAAAAAATATTAAATTTAATAAGTAGTAACTTACACTTATGTTTTAAGCCTATCAATTGCACGTTATTTTGAGACACCTTTTATTATAATGTGAATTTGTTATATTTGAGGTATATTTAACAAGTCATTTGAGTTCCTCTCTTTAATAACTTCTTGTCGGAATTCTCCCACTCCTCTTTTTATATATTTTTCTTTAGAATGCTTGGAAATTTTCTAAATGAAGGTGGTAATGGTGGAACATGTTCGACTCTAGGCTAAAGTTTATCTCCTTAGATTGACTCCATTATTTATTGATGAGCTTGTATATGGTGATCCTTCATAAACCAATGTGACACATATTTTTCAAAGTTGTTATTTTAAGTATTTGATGATAAAAATGAAATATGGATATGAGATTCTTGACACATTCTCTCCATTGGCTCCTTCATATATTGATAAACTTATATATACTTATCTTTCATAATCTAATGTGACACATTTTTTAAGATATTCTTTTATATACTTGATTGGAAAAATGACATGTGGATATGGGGTTCTTAAGATATCCCTACTTTTACATCTATATGTCTTATATCTCAAGTTCATAATATTCTTAACCCTTTTGTGTTTTATTTTAAATCTGCTATCACCATTATTATCAAGTTCACTATCCATATTTAACTCCTTATTTACTCTCAATTTGTTATTATTTTTGGGTCAATGTCATCTCTTTACTTCCTGACTATCTTTTTATTATTAACTAATATTTTCATTAGATGAACTTTGATTTCTTCAATCATTATGATAATATTCTTTTTTTTAGCTTTTATGATACTTCCTTTAAATGCCTTACAAAGAATACTATTTATAATATAACATATAATGAAGTGTTGAAATATGCTTTTAACCATTTTATTTAATATTTTTATCAAATCCCTACGTGCATCTGATTCCTTTTCAAACTCCTTTAAATATAAAAATATGGCAGGTTCATTAGATGACTTACAATATTGTCATAATAGTTTTTTTCTAATTTTGAGTCCCTTCTGATCTTTGGATTCTCAAATTAGCAAACATGTGCATTGTAGAAAAATTAACTTAAGCCTTTAGATTGACCATCCAAATGCCTTCACAAGAACCTATACAATATTCAATTGACAAATACTAGTAAACAACCAATATGAGTACATTTATGTTATAAAAGAAATTAAAGTTCAAATCAAACTTTTATTGATTAGAAATCACTGCCTATCTATCGTTATCTTGTAGATCCAATTCTTTCTTTAACAATTATAAAAACTAGCTCCAATGGTCTATTATTTTAGTATAAACCATAACCCATGCCATAAGAAACATATAATTTGCTATCTTTTCCTACTGCTATCGATACTTCACCTTTAATAATACCTTTAAGAAAGCAGCCATCTAGTACTATAGACTTTCAACCTTAAATTTTCTCTGTCACAAACTTTTTAGCCTATAACAAATGTTGTACCTTACATAAACTCAAATTTTTTAACAAACTTGTTTAACTCTATTACTTTAAGCAATTTGATAGCCACACTTTTATTATAAAATTTGGATTGCGTGTGTGCTTTTACTAATCAATAACAAGTTTTTGAAATGCTCCTTTGAATTAACTAGAATTGTTAAATATTATACCAAGTTAATATAGGAAATTCTGATATATGCCAGCTTTTAGGGAGAGAAGTTCTGGCTTCTCTCTATAATCTATACTTGCTTGGTTACAAACTTTTGGTTTTGCTTATTACTTACTCTTACGTTAGTACTTAAACTCCTTCCCTAAACCATAACTAAACTTACACATTTGCTACTTATTTTTGGTTCACTTTTAGCTATTCTCCTACTCTCCTTTGATTTCCGACTCCTCCTGCTCAGAGATAGATACCTCTTGAGTTCGATGTTTAGGATATATTTATTTTAGAGCTTATATTTCAGATATAAATGAAGACTAGTAACAAGCTAGAGCATTAAAGTTTGATGCCAAAGTACGATTAGCCATTCAAAGTACTTAGTAAGGTTGAGAATGTGATGTATAAACTTAATTTGCTCAAAAAAATTAAAGGTATACCTAAATTTCCATATTAGTTTCCTTAATAATATGAGGATGCAATGAATCCTAACAAGAATCAAGTACAGAGAACTCCACTGATTGTAAGGAAATAATTATATGAATAAGTAGAGAGGATCTTGATCAATAGCTATTTTATGTTTAGCTCAAGATTTTAAAATTAATTGAAGTTGCTATACCATAAGTATATGGGTCGTATAAAATTATATAGCAAGGTATCATTCCCTCGAGGATTGGTTAGTCACCTTGCAATTCAAATTGACTTTTGTTTGAGTAAACCAAATAATGAGGGAATGAAATTGAAAAAATCCATAATTTAAAAGCTTGCAACACACTTTAAAATGTTATAAAAATGAGAAAACAATTTGGTTTAGAGAATCAAATTATAAAGGTTAGGGTCATTCTCTCTATACCATGTAATCCCTCACTTTGGTAATGTAATCATGCTTAGTCCTAGGCATTTTAATGTATTGGTCATTTCTCTCTCAATACTCGAACCAATTAAGCCTAAAATAATGATTAAAGTTTAGTATGTGATCTCTCAACCTACACACTTTACCTGACCATTAAATGGTAATGAAGTAAGCTATTGGACAACCATCAAAACATTTAAGATCTCTCTCTAAATGTCATGTTAGCTTGATGTGTGATGTCACAACCTAGTATCGCATCAGGCACATGTCAACCACCATATACCCAAGCTAAGGATACTCATAATACCCTTAACCTGACTAAGCAAGGCTAACTAAATATCATTTGAAAACATTTAGATAGCACAATAGTTGTATTTTGAAAATCCCTAAACTTAATAAAAATACCTATAAATCAGTTTTAAACGCACTTCTATATTCATATTAAAATTTTACCGCAATTTCTAGACTTTTAAGTCTACTCAAGAGCAATGTCAACAATAGTAAAAAAGGGTTATAGATAAGATCATTTACAAACCACAACACAATCAAAAGTTAATTTACAAATTCATAAAGCATATCAATATAACCAACGTAATAAAAACAGTCCAAGAGCCATTATAAAACAAAAGTACAAAACAAAGACTACCTATGTATGATAATGTCTCAAAAATATCAAAAAACTGCACGATACACTCAGGGCTTTAAGTTCACTAAATTAACATGTATGGTTAGAAAGCGAAAGGGTGAGTACACTATGTATTCAGTGAGCAGAAAAAACATATATTGCAAATAGAACTTAATAAGCACCAAAATGATATAGATAACCTATGAAGTAAACATACATGACATAGAAACACATAGGTCTAGCCTATGACATAACGTATACTAGTTAGGAACTATATAGGCCTAGCCTATTAATCACCCATCTATTGAATATAGGTTTCAGTTTCAGTATACAAAAGCAGTAAAACATCATAAGTATAATCAAATCTCGTCAGAAAACAAATTTCAGAATAAGCCAAAATAATCATTTGTGTCATCACTAGTTGGCCAAACTAGTGTGCATACCCACTGATTCTTGATGTTGGCTTGACTTTCATCAGTGGTGAGTCTGGACTACAATCGACAATAGCATCATGACTCTAGTGATGACCTCGTCGGTATCCAGACCTTAGGTGTGGAATCATCCGCAAGTCCCGTAGAAGGTGTCAATACAGGGACTCGACTATTATACACCAGTGTCAAAGGTATAGGGGTCGCTTAATCTGTTGTGCCTAGCACACAATTGGCTAATTGTTACCTCACTAATCACAATAATCAAATACAAATATTAAGTACAAAAAAATCAAGTAAGGCACCATGCCTTTATTTATCGATCCAACCGATAAAATGGAACTTTGCAATGAATATAAGCTAAAAGAGAACACAAACACGCAGCATACATGATTCAATTATGCATATGTAAATTTTAAAACATTATTTCACACAATAAAATTCCTCTTTTTCACTTCAAGTGCAAAGTGTTATTCAAAACAATGTCGTTTCTTAAATACACAAGTATAATAGCATCCATTTGAGATTCAATTCTACTATGCATTACCTAGGTTCAAAATTTACATACAAGTTATCATGCATGTCTTTGGATGTTTTAATCTCATTTAAGAGATATGGTTTCCCCAACTCACCTCAAAAGAAGGTATACACTCCATTGACTTCAATAATCTTCGGTACGAGCTCCTTAATCCATAACTCTCGAGCCTTTATACATACAAATATACCATGTATTTACTACTCAAATATGTATCTCTTATGCATACACCACCACATCCAAATTCATGCCTAATCAATCATCATAAATTTTATTCTAACATATGTCAATAGGTCAATAATTCACTTACTAATTCAGCTCAATGTCTCCTTAATGATCAAGCTAACCTAACTTTATGCGCAATGTTAACATCCTTTTCTTCCTAATGTTTCTTTATAAACAAGCTGTATTCTTTTAATCATAACTATCTATGTAAAAATTCAAATGCCATGATTCTTATACCCCTCGAAACTATACTTCCATTAGTCTTATTATATCCAAAAATTACACAAATAACATCTCCCTTTAAAATATAATCTCCATCCAAATTCTGTTCTATTTCTGGTAAGAAACAGATTGGCAACGAATACTCAAACCACAATAAATCATTATCAATACATCTCCTAACAAAATCGTTTCATAGATCATGTTTTATACTTTAACTAATTCGGACTCTAAGGTCCTCAAGAATCAGGAAATAATATAAGGTTCCTGCTTAGGGGTCTATCACAGGCAGTGTTAGGGAAACAAGCATAACTCAAGCTCTAGTCACTATTTTATCAAGCCACTTTCATAAATGTTAAATTAAGACCTATATCTACAACTTTTAGTTTATAAGTTTCTTTAAATTCATGCTATAAGAATATGAAAGATAGATCGAAAGAGAAAGATAAAATTGAAACCATAATTTCAACTTACCTTGATAACTTCTTTCCTTCTCCTCTTCTTTTCCCCTTTTTCTCTCCTTCTCTTCTCATTTTCGTTTTTATCCCTGTTCTAATCTTACGGCAGACCTTTACTCTTACTTATATTAACTTTTCATCCATTTTTTTCGAGAAAATTCAAAAAGGTCAAACTAATCCATATGTCACCATTTCATTGGTTTATGTCTCACCATTCTATTAGTACATATGTTATCATTTTATTAGTCCATATGTTACTATTCTATTGGTCTATGTGTCACCTACTTTAGGCTCCATATGTTACTCATTTTAGGCCTCTATATATCACTACTTGTAAGGCTAAACATGTCACCAATTGTAAAGTTACACATATTACTAATTATAAGGATACATGTCACCATTTGTAAAGCTAGACATGTCACCATTCTATTGCTTCACATGTCACAAGTCTAAAGTGTCGTTTGTTACAAACTTAAAGGGCCACTTGTCGCAATTATACTCAAGCCACTTTTCATCCATTTAACTGAGTCATTTGTCATTTATTCCCAATGCCACATTTCACCATTTCATAGGCCTAATCAACATAAATTCCCATGTATTAATTTATCTTGCTCTTTAACATTTTTCTTAGACTAGAAGCATATATCACCTCATCAATTACTCAATTATAACAATAAATTACCAATTCACTAATTATAATCCATCAATTCATGTTATTGGTAAATCAAATGCAAAACATTTTGGAATGCACATTCATATAACATTCATTTTTGTTCCATACCCCAAAATATGTCAATTGAGTGCATATACTATCTTGCAATATTTTCTAAATCATGATTCATATGTGTGTACGAATATTATGCATGTGAATGAAATGCACCTCATAAATTCTTCAATGAAATAACTCATGTGACTCAATCTAACAGTTTAATCTCTTAACAATTTTAGGAGGCAGGGTATTACATGTGAAGTATTCTCAAGGCTGCCCACTCTCATGGTTCATCCAAAATGATTTCCTAACTCCAATTTTCAATGTAAGTAAGGCATATAAAGTCCACACATCTTAAGCATTAAAGCAAACCATACATTAAACCACAGTGAGTTCTTAGATAGTTATGGTAAGAACAACCTTAAAATCTACTTAAAATTTTATTACAATCATCAAAATCTTGAAAACAAGTTCATACATCTTCTCCATAGAATAACTAAACAAAAAACAATTGAGAGAAGAGAGAATATAAGGCTTATGAGTTAAAGAACAAAGCTAAAACTTTGTGTGGCAGCTTTGAGATATTTTCAAATCACTTGATTTTGCTTGAAAATCCACTAAAAAATATGTCCATCTTCCTCCTTTTTATATGTTGCATGACCCTTTACCTTTCTATGGTTTAAAATGGGATTTTTATAACCCTTTGGGTTCTTGAACTAACTTAGGTGGTGCAAGCTGGAATTTCCAATTAGAAAGCTAGAAAATTCTAACTTTTACTTAGAAAATTCTAGCTTTCTCCTTTGATACCTACAACAAGATGACACGCAAGTAAGTTAATAATCAACACAAATAAGGTCCAAATCCTACCCAAGCGTTGACATCATCCATGAAAAATGTATGTACATCAAAAAAATATGAAAAGCATGCAAAAATTAAACTTAAAAACCTTCATTTGTAACCTAACATGCAATTTATCATATACAATCACATACACTTGCAAGTTATATGAAAATAACACACTTAGGCTAAACATCGTAGTATGTATAATTATCACATAAAATGAATTAGACAATCATATAACAAATATCACTTATCAATAATCAAATAATGGGACAACACAAAATGTAACACCCCATGTTAGGGGTTAGGAAAAATTGAGGAATTTCGGTGCACTGTATTTCGACATGTACAAATAAATTGTGCATGCATTCATTGACATTTTAGGGTACAATTGGTTTTGAAATTTCCAATTAAGATGAGAATTGTGATTTATTAGTGATGAAAATTTATTTGGCGATTATTAGAATTACTTTGGAATTTTAGGAAATTTTAGGAAATTTTTAGGGTATTTGGGAGATTAAGAAATATAGACCAATGGTAGTTTGTCATGTAACACTTTTATATGAATGAAAAATGGCTCACATGCAATGGGGCCACATGTTAATGGGTTACTAAAGCGCGTATCACAAGTGTGTAAGGCCAAAAAAACATTGTAGCTCTTTCGGTTTTGCCTTGTCCTCACCGAAACCCTGTTCTTCACTATCAAAATTGGGATTTTGCTAGAGAAACAAGGTAAGTGAAGTTTTAAGTTTCTAAGTTCTGTGAATGTTTTGGATGATATGATAGTTTTGGAAATAAATTCATGCATGAGTTGGATGATGTTTTATGTTGGAAATGTATACATGCATGCATGGTTTTGAGGTGATCTGAAATGAATGTAAGGATAGGGAGAATGAATTTAGTGAGGTTTTGATACTAAGATGAGTTAATGAAGTGATTGTATTGATCAAATGTAATAAGGATGAAGATACAGCGGAGAGAGAAAGCTGAAAATGATTTCACGTGCATGCATTGATTTTTAGTGTTTGAATATAAATTTGATTTGTTTGAGTTGTGATGATCTGAAATGGAAGGAGAAGAATTGATTTTATTGTGTTATGTATTCCTTGAATATGAGGGAAGTGTGAAATCTGGGAAAAGAATGAGAGGAAGAAGATGTTTTAAACACCGTAAAGTTCTGCGCGATCAACTTTTTTTAGTTCGCCGCGGCGAGCTCAAAGGAATTGATTTTTGTAAAATTTCTCTGCGATGAACTCAAGAATTTGTTGTGGCAAACTTTTGTGAAAAGGTAGAAGAATTTTGCTATTTGGAAAGTTCGTCGCGGCGAACTTTTGGCTCACCATGGCGAAGTTTCCTGACAACTTAAGTATATTTTGGTATTTTAGGCAAAACTTTCTCTGTAGTTATCCGAATGGAGTGATTTTTGATTTGGAGTAAACTAGAGACATAAGGATACAAATTGTATGAAGATATTAAAATCTAATTCTGCCTCTAAGAATTTCATAATTTGATTGGAAGTTGAGATAGGAATTTTGATGAAGCTCAAGAATATCCTGAAATCTTTTGAGTATAACTTTTAGTATACTAAACCAAATTGTATGAACTTGGTATCATTGGAAACCTAAGACAAAGAAGGATAACTTTCTAGAAGGAAGTATAACCTAATTATCTCAACTACTTAATGAGAATAATTGAGCAAGGTGGACTTGAAAGTTGAGTGTAAAATAAATCTAGAATGAGGAATTGATCGGTTTCATATGAATGATAATGTGATAAAATTAGGGGTAAGAAACCCAGATATTTGTCATGAACATGCATTATACATACATGCATTATACATATTCAGTATACATGAATGTACATAATTGAATTTATAATTGTGCACAATAGTAATATGTGCTTGTATTAAATGCTATAGAGGAGCGCATCGAGCGATCGATTCTAAATATTACCAGGACGTCGAGACAATAGGCAATAAGGGAGATTTTGTAAGTAATCTTAGATGGTATTTTATGTAAGTAATCTTAGATGGTATTTTGTGTAAGTAATTTAGACGGTAACTTTTGTGAGTAATCTAAGATGGTCTCACCTTGATTTGTTTTGTTTATTATTGAATTGAATTTGATATTGATCAATGTGTACTGAATTGTGTACTGATTCCGGACATGAAAGTCTGAGATATTGATTGATGAATGTGATATTAAAGTGCTACTTGTATGTTAATATGATTGACTACTTGCTTTGCATGAAATGTCCGAAATGACTTTATTTTGTTTTAAAATTGTTGAGTCCTAGTTGTGAGTAAATAGGCATGTCTTGAAGGGTCTGCAGCTGCTCTTGTATTGACGCTTCAGTGTCTCCTATATTGATGCTTTGATGTCTCCTGTATTGATGCTTCGGTGTCTCCTGTATTGACGCTTCGGTGTCTCCTATATTGACGCTTCGGTGTCTCCTGTATTAACGCTTCGGTGTCTTGTATACTGACACTTTGGTATCTCCTGTATTGATGCTTTGGTGTCTCCTGCATTGGCACTTTGGTGTCTCCTGATATCGAGACATATGTCTCTCCTATTGATACCAATTATGGTATCTCCTGCTTAAGTCCCGTTATCCGCTTCTATAAATGGATTTAACAATTATATGATTTTGTATTTTGATTTCTGTTTGACTCTATTATAAACAAGAAATTGTGTTCTGATTATGAAGGGTTTATAATCTCTAGTGAGACTCAATTTTGTTTTCTGTACAATCTGTTTGAGATCCAATTTTATATGTTTGAATTGTTCGTTCCGATAAACTGTTATTGCATGCTTCTGATATATCATAATTGTGTATAATTAATTGTCAATTATGTATAGATTAGTTATTACTCACTAAGCTATATACTTAGCACGGTGGATTTTCCTTGTGTAGGTTCAGAGAGAAGGACTTAAAGACTGGGACGAGTCAAACACAATGGCCAATAAAGAGTGAGTCTTGTTTTGTTAAAATTGTATTTTTTTATTTTGTTTTTGGCTTGTCTTTGATGTATCTGACGTTGGATTTATTTGAAGGTTTGTAATAACCTTAATTTAGGTTGGTTTATGAAATTATGACGAATGTTTCCTATGTTTTGGTTTCGTCTCAATTTTGTATGCATGTATGTTATGTTATCTGCGTGGCGCCCCCGTATCCTCTTAGGGGATATTAGGGCGTCACACAAAAAGAATCAAAGAATTGATTTCTTGGTTCAATGTAAGAACATGTCTATCTTGAAGCTATTT
>JANIHY010000209.1:21390957-21401344 GCA_027479065.1 Erythroxylum brevipes
AATAATTTATAATTAAAGTAATTTTATTATTTATTTTATAAAATAATATACAAATAGTGAGATAAGGTGTCACAGTGATTACTATAACCTGCTAAAATCTTTAGCCTTTTCTTTTTCCTCCTCTGTTTTTGGAGATCAACCAATTAACGAAAGCCCAATCCAATGACAAAAGCAAGCCCAACTTTAGGGCAACGAAACATAACACCATCAAAGCACTCTCCGACACTCGTTGGTCGACGATGTTTTGTCTGAATCTGAGATCAGCCACCTCTGTGCTTCACTGTCGCTCCCCATTTTCCCTCACTCTCCCACCTCCCAGACACCGCCCAAACCTCTCCTTCCCCTTGAAGCCCTACGTCAAAATGTCAGCAACCCCAAAACACACCGTCGAACACATCGTCCTCTTCAAGGTCAAAGACGACACAGACCCCACCAAAGTCCACTCCATGATCACCAATCTCAATGGTCTGACTTATCTGGACTCCGTGCTCCACCTCAGCGCCGGTGCGCTCCACCGCACCAAATCCTCCCCCTTCCCGTTTACTCACATGCTCCATAGCCGCTACCCCTCCAAAGACCATCTCTCCACCTACTCTGCCCACCCTAGCCACGTCTCCGTCGTCAAGGAATTCGTCCTCCCCATCTGTGAAGACGTCATGGCCGTCGACTGGATCGCTGACGACCTCCACGGTTCGGTTTTGCCGCCGCCGGGGTCCGCCCTGAGGGTGACGTTCTTGAAGCTGAAGGGGAACTTAGGGCAACAGGTGAAAGATGAGATTTTGGGGGTTATTAAAGGGATTAAGGAGAGGATTGGTGGTGTTGAGCAAATCACCTGTGGAGAGAACTTCTCTCCGGCGAGAGCTAAGGGCTATTCAATTGCGTCTCTTGCGGTTTTTGGGGGAGTGAGTGAATTGGACGCTCTGGATTCGAAGGAAGAGTTAGTGAGTGTTGAGAAGGAAAAGGTTAAGGATTACTTGGAGAGCGTTATTGTTGTTGATTACCAATTGCCGGCGTCGTCGCAAAGTGCTAGCCTTTGATAATATTTGGCTTTGTAAGGTTTTATTTACCGATCTTTCATAACGTCTCGCACTTTAAGCTGTTAAATAATTACATTTCTTTAGAGCGCGGTCTCTAATGTGTTATGCTTTTTCTCCATTCCGCTTGTTTTCTCATGCGGATTAGTCACTGGGCCTAGTTGCTTTTCATGTAGGTTCCGGTGCTTCGTATGAATCAGTGCTTGCAGATGACAAATGCCACCAAAAGTGGTTATGATCTGGTTTATGAATCAGTGATTGAACTTTTTAATTGCAAAGGATAAGAGTATTCCTAGGAAGTCTAGTTGTTCTCTCTGAAGATTATCCTCCCTTTGAGGCTTTTGGTTCTTTATATTCCTTGATCAACTAAGATTTATTTGAATGGTGTACTGATTCGGTTCAATTTGATAGTATCTAACAAGGCGTGGGAATGTGTAAACTTCTGCCTATGTGTGTGTTCGGTCAGTTTGGCTTTGCTTTGAGTTATCTAAGTCAATGGATGGATACATTGTTTCATCCATAACAGAGTGGGTTGGCTAGTTTGTGCTCTGCATGGAATTGTGCTACATATAGCTTGATAGTGGATAACTTGGTCCTTACATACTAAAGCTTTTGTTTGCTTTTCAGTTCGCAGCAAGCATATTTACTTCCACAACACATGCTTTTTTAAAAATTTCGAGTTTTCCCCTTCCCCGTGCGGAAGAAAGATTCTGATTTATTCTTTGTTTTTTCTGTACCAACTATGCTAACTGTATCTCGCTTATATCACCCTGTTTATCCATGGTTCAGTTTATATCCTTGCATGTGTAGCAGTAAAGTTGACAATTTCTAATATGAAAATGCCAATTTATCTGATAATTCCCATTTCTTTTCTGGGATTTTGATTTTGGTATTCAGCTTTTAAAAAAAAATCATTTTGATAGAGACGGGTTCGCAATACTAAGATTCCAAGCAGACTTCAAACTTCAGCCTTTTTTCCTTCTCTCTCTTCCCTTCTCCTTTTCTCTCTTCCCTTCTCATATAAATGTTTTGTTAGACCACGAATACTCGGCTCAAGTGCTCAACTAGAGCATTACCAAACTAGTTGGACTCACTAGAAGTGATCTAATTGGAATTTCTTTTACCAACTGCTGCGATTTTCTGCACATCGTTATCTGTTAACATTGCATTATGGCATTTGGTCTTGTAGTTGCTCTAACTAAATTGTTTCAGAGCCATTTGTTGTGATTTACGTAGGATCCATTGTGGGTTATTTTGGTTATATTTGTGCGCTTTTACATCTGTTTAGGAAAGGTTCTGCTTTGTATTTGTCGTCAGTTCCTTGGTTGACTGATGATAAGACATAATATATAGACGGCATAATACTGCTAACTAAGGTAATGATATGGATCAATTCTCATTACCAAAAAGAGTAAAAGGTAGTTCGATCAGCGAAGGAGATGTACTTTTATCCTTCATTCGTAATCATCAAGGTTAGGTAACGATCGAGGCGTAGTCGTAAGCATTAGCAGACCATTGGTTGCCTGAAGGACAGATATGAAAAATAGTTAGTTTAGCTACTGCCTGTACAAAATCGAACCTTCCAGTGCCTCGCACACTTGTTTTTCTTTAGATGTCCTTTATCATACTTTGATGCCATTCATGAAAAGTAACACTAGCACTTGAGTTTTAACGTTTTACTAAGAATGCAAGAGTCATCAGTTGCAATAAAATGCGAAATAACAAATCCAAGTCTCTCCGTTTTTTCTTTTTTTCTTTTGTTATTATTATAAAATTTATAAGCTTTAGTCCCTTCATTAGAATTTAATGGAACTAGAGTCATTCTACTAATTAAGTACAATCAAGCTGGTTGTTGGAGATTTGAAGGCGGCAAGACGCAGAGGGGACATGACTTTTATTGGGAAAGAAAGAACAACGTACAAAGTGAGGGCCATATTTGCAGGCTTACATTATTAACTAATTGACCCTAAAGATCAGCCACTACATGTGAAGTGGGTAAAACATGTCCCACTATCTTTACCACTTTCCATCTAAATATTTCAAATACAAAACACAATGACAATGGTCAGGTCAGGTTTAACAAATAAGAAATAAGCAGATCATTAACTATGGATTGTTCGTCGTCCATAGATCATGCTGGATTCAGTCACTTTAGACCAGTCATTCCAATCCGATTGATTTCTTTTTCTTCAAAACAGCCAAAGTAAGGTAAATCAAACACCACTATGTAAAAACACCAGATTAGCAGACAGCCAACCATAACTGTCTTTTCTCGGAAGGTTAGGCACTCCAATGTCTCATTCTTTTTGGTCTTCCTCTCAAAGGGTTCGACGTTCAAGAGGATGCCAGCGTTGTTTACTCGTTAAGTTACAAGCGAGTTTATTAAATGTACAGAATGGAAACCGCAAGAACTCAGACTGTAATTAATTTACAACTATCAACACTTCACAAGTGTCTGTGGTGATTATTTTTGTCGCGTTCAATAAACTTTATGATCAGAAATTCTTAGTTGAGGTCGTCCCATCTGAAAAGATTCGTATCTAACACGGGCAAGCAATATCTGCTGTAGAAGTCCCATCCCACTTGCCTGATGTCGAACAACCACCTTGTTAATTAGCTCCAGGAACAGTAACCTAACTGTATACGACAATGGTTTTGCGTTTCAAAATTTCATATCCAGAGACTACAACGCACTTCTAGATGCCCTTCTATAATTCACCTTACGGTATGTTGAAAGACAAACATCTCTCCAAACGACCGACCAAATATTAATGATAATAAAGATCTCTTTAAGTTACAACAGTATGAATAATACGATAATGAAAAATTAAATGATGAAACAACTACTAAAATTTAACATAGAAAAATTTTCAGTGTGGAGGAAAAATTACAAGGTAAACGAATAAATAAATTTACTAAATTCAATAAAAATTTTCAAAAAAAATTGATCTCAATTTTAAGAATGAAACTAAAATTGATATCACAATCAACAATCACTCAAAACAATCCCAAAAATAATTAAATACAGTAAATATGAGAACATAACACTCTTTGTCTTCTCTTTGATTTTCTTCACTTTTGGACATTGTGGTTGCACTCTCTTCAAAAACCTACATCTTTTTTTTTCTTTTTTATATCACGAAATAAATTTTTTTGTCATTTACATGATCGTATAAGTAACCGTGTTTCTTTCTAGCACCTGTCATTCGCAAACATACATAATGACAAATATGGAGAATAGACGTCATCATCTACTTGAAATACATCGTGACAATCTTACAACAAAGTTTATGCCTATTTCCAAGAACCACTTTAGTTAACATATTGACACCATTTAAATCTATAAGAACATTCCTTAATATTAATTATTACTCTTATATCATGGACATCAACCAATAATATCTAGCATCTATGTTATTTGTACAGGAATGATACATAGTATTTTTGCTTAAGTTAATAAAACCTTAACTATCATAAAACATTACATAATCTTCTCGTTACACATCTAATTTTTAAAGGAACCTTTTCAGTCAGAGCATCTCCTTACAAGCTTCCACTATAGTTACATATTTTGATTCAATTGTAAATAAAGTCACGCACTTTTATAGCTTGGATTATTGTAAGATGACTTCCATGCAAACTTGAATAGAAAACCTGAAGTGGATTTTCTTCTATCAAGATCTATAACCATATCTCCATTCGTAAAGCCTTCTATAGTTGACTTACCACTACCAAAGCAGAAACTCCACTTCGATATGCCTATCAAGTATCTTATAATCCATTTCACTGCTTTCTAGTGAACTTTTCCTAGATTCGACAAAAATCTGCTCATCATCCCAATAGCTTGAGCAATATTTGACCTTGTGCACACTATTACATACATTAAATACTCTACTGCAAATCAATATGAAATAAAGGACATACCATATTTCTTCTTTTCTTTTGAGGGACGTGCATGTTTACATAGCTTGAAATGTGATGCCAGTGGTATGCTAACTAGCTTGATGTGATACATATTGAACCTTTTTGTCACTTGTTCAATATATTTCTCCTTAGAAAACCACAATCTCCTATTATTTCTATCCTGAGTTAGTTCCATGCTCAAAATTTGCTTTGTACATCCGAAATCTTTCATATCAAAAGATTTGGACAAGTCTTCCTTTAACTTTATATTATACAATTGTCTTGACCCATAATTAGCATATCATCAACATAAAGAAGAAGAATAATGAAGTTCTCACTTGACCCATAATCAATATAAAGAAGAAGAATGATTAAGTTCTCACCTAAGAAGTTCTTAAAATACATGCAAGCATCGACATAAGTTTTTTTTGAATTTATGACCAGTCATGAAGGAATCGAACTTTCAATACTACTGCCTTGGAGCTTGTTTTAAGCCATATAGACTTTTTCCCAACTTACAGAACATGTTTTCCTTACCTTTAACTTTGAACCCTGCTAGCTACTCCACGTATATCTCCTCTTTCAAAACCCTATACAAAAAGGCTATTTAACATCCAAATATTCAAGTTCAAGATCCAAACAAGTAATTAGACCCAAAATTGTTCGGATTGAGGTCTTCTTGACTGCCAGTAAAAGATTGCATCAAAGTTAATACCCTTCTTTTGAATGAATCCTTTCACTATTGGCCCCGCCTTGTACTTGACCAGCTTGTTATTATCTTGAACACCAACTTATTCTTCAATGCCTTTTTTTCCTTTTAGAAGCTTTACAAGCTTGTATTTATTATTATTATTCATAGAATCCATCTCTTCCTTCATAGCTACGAGCTAAAGATCTTTGTCTTCACGAGATACAACCTTTTGCACATTTTCAAACTCCCTCTCAGTAGTAAGTAGTAGGTACTCAAAACTTGGATACCTTTTGGAAGGTCTTTTCTCCCTTGTTGACCTTCAAAGTTATGTTTTATCAACTATTGGACCCAATTGCTCTCCCTGCTTATTATTCTCAATAGATTCTTTTTCCAGTATTGTCTGGATGTGATTCATGTAGCTCATCAATATTTAATTATATCTGATCACCACCAATGTGTGCTTGGTTACACACTTCATCGTCTTCACCTATAGATTGATCGATAGTCAAAATAATTGGCAAGGAGCCAACTATGCCATCTAATGAGCTACAATATGATGGTTTATCTCCACTCAGAAGATCAACACCTCCCTCGTGCTCCTAAAAGACCACGTCCTAACTCCTGACCACCTTTTCTTCTCTAGGTCATAAGTCTGAAGCCAAATTAATCACCACCATATCTAACAAAGATACAAGGTATTGACTCTGAGTCAAGCTTCTTTCTTTATTCTTTGGTACATGTCAGAATACCTTGCAGCAAAAAACTCTCAAATGATGATTTATGGATCCTTGCTAGTCCATGCTCTCTTGAGAATCTCAAAATCCAATGAAACTAAGAGAGCTCGATTTATCAGGTAAACCACAGCTCAACTGCTTCTCCCCAAAATATCTTTAGTAACATAAACATTTTGAGCATGCAAAAAACCTTCCCCACAATGGTTTTGTTCATCCTTTCAATAACACCATTATGTTGTGGAGTCTTTGGTTCAGTTTTCTCATGTCTGCTGCCATATGATGTACAATATTCTTTAAGCACCTTAGATGTATACTCCCCTCCATTGTTTGCTTATAAGCACTTCAGCTTCCTCTGAGCTTTCCTTTATACCAAAACATGAAACTTCTTGATAGTTTCAAATACTTGACTCTTAAAGTTCAACATGTATACCCAAGTATTCCTCAAAGTATAATTAATAAATGTAACAAAATATTTGTTACCTCCTAGTGACTCCTCCTTAATAGGACCACAAACATTTGAATGCACTAACTCTAATAACTTCGAATTGCTTATAGATCTTCTCTTGAAAGAGACTTTATGCTACTTCTCAACCAAGTAATGATTGCAAGAAATAAATAGTTGTGAGTTCTTAATTAGTATAAGGGATTTTTCAGCTAGTAACTTTAATCCCTTCTCACTCATATATCTCAATCGTCGATGCCATAGATTTGGTGAAGTTTCCTCTTTATTTGTGTATACTTCTCCACTTTCATATACCTTTAAATGTGTCTTGTACAACTAGCAACATAACTCTCCTCAAGCAACCATCATTGCGCTTTAGATAGTTTCCACTTTCTATCCCTAAAAGTGTGATGAAAAACTTTTCGATCTAAAACAATTTTTATAACATATTTAGCCTTAAATCAAGGATGTGTCGTGCATCTCTCAAGTTTAGTAAGCGTATGACTTTTTTCTGAACCTGGATATCACCCATACTTGCTATCTTAGAAAAATTTTGATTTCTCATCTTTACACTACCAAAATCTCTGCTCTTGTAATTTGAGAAGTACTTCACATTTGGAATACAATAATATATGTTCCCATATTAATCAACCATTCAAAACCAAAATTGTTGACAAGAAACCATTCACTAGTTATATAAACTAGGAACACCTCATCATTCGTATTTGAAGCAGTTGCAGCTGCACTCCTATCATCATCATCATCATTCTAATGAGTTTCCTTTTTCTGATCCCTCTTCCACTTATAACAGAATCTTTTAACTTATTCTGACTTATCGTAATAGTGACATGTCTTCATGTCTTTATCACCTCTAGACTTTGAACTATTTTTAAACTTGTCACAACTATTAGAACCCTTACTCTTGTTCCTTCCCCTGCTTTCTATCACAAAAGCTTGCAAGTTTCAGTTCTAATATGTTTTCTCTGATTTCTCATTAAATATACTTTCTTTGATTACATCTAAAGAGAATACACCTTTAGGAGCTAAGTTGCTAATTGTCACTACTAGCATTTCCTAGCTATTTAGTAATGTCTTGGAAATCACTTAGATGTTTTGACACTGATTTTCTAGCCTTTAACTTCAAATTCACAAACCTATTAATTAGAGAGGCCTTGTTATGAGTAGTTTTCCTTTCATACAAGCCTTTTAGCTTCTTCAATAGCTTAAAAGGATTTGTTTCTTAAGACACATGGTTGAATATCCTGATATCAATCTATTGTCTTATAGTGCCCAGAGTTTTCTACTTTATCTTTTCTCATTCTCTGACTGGTATTTTTTTTAGGTTTTGAAGGAGCATCATCCTTCACACCTCTGTTCACATCAATAGGATCAAAGAGATCATTGCAATACAGAAGGTCCTCCATCATGAGCCTCCATATCGAGTAATTTGATGACATTAACTTGATCATAGAGCTATTTCCACCTTTTATCAAGATGACTCTGATACTACTTGTTATGAGACAAACAACAACTCTCTAAACGATTAGCCAAATATTAACAAGAAAGAATTCTTTAAGTTGTAGAAACGTAAATAATATGAGAATAAGAAATTAAGTGATGAAATAAACACCAAGATTTAGCATAAAAAAATCCTTCGATATAAAGGAAAAAATCATGGAGCAAATTGATAAATAAATCTACTAAATTAATCAGGATTTACAAGAAAAGTTGATCTCTCACCCTCTTAACAACAAATTATCTCACAAAGTTTTAAGATTGAAATTAAAGTTGATGTCATAATCAACCATCAATCTCCAATCTCAAAAACAATCAAATAAAGATGAAAATACAACACTCTTTACCCTCTCTTTGTTTTTTGTTTTCTCATTTGTGGACGTTGTGGCTGCACTCTCTTCGAAAACTTGCATATTTTTCTCTTTTATATCATGAAATAAAATTTTCTATCGGTTTATCTTTTCATTTCTGCCTCATTCGCAAACATACACGGTTATATAGAGTTACACAATCTACAGAGACTTGTACAGTTGATCTACATAGTGGTGTAAGTCAAGACATGAATCATAAGGCCGTCTCAACACGATATGTATCTATATATTGGATATGGCTAAGCTAGGCTTTATTAATGGTTAACAAAGGAACAGCGCGGAAGTAATTACAAGAAGAACTAGGAAAAGAAAAGGACATTGAAAAAGCTACCACTTAACAAATGCAAGGGTAAATTGGTGGCTAACTACCAGTTCAAAAACGTGACACCAAAAGGAGTAGCAATAATGCATCCGATAATGAGTAGGGAGAGAGGTTGTTGTTGCTACAAGTAAACGTCAAATCTTCAATAATAGAGATAAGGATGATGAAGACAGCTTCATGTATATGACTTGTAAAACGCATGCAACGTAACCACGAGCAATAGCTTTCAGAATTCACAACCGGTGGAGCCTCTGTGGTCTGTATTGAAGAAAGTTGCGAGTTTTTAATATCTGGGGAAGCGGCTTTACCTCTGTGGTCTGTACTGAAGGAAGCTGTGAGTTTTTAATTTCTGGGGAAGCGGCTTTAACTTCCCGACAAATGAATTGTTCCTTTTATGTCATATATATGGTATTATGTACTTGGCTTCATCACATCACATGGCCTTCTGTGCTCACATTCCAGTACGGAACAAGACTTTTCCTCTTTGCTCCTATGAAGGATATCAACTCTTATACTGAAGAGGAAAAACTCGAAAACTCCTTCATAATGATGTGTCGCAACAACTTTCATAAAAATGTCCAGACAAAAGAGAAAAATCCTGAACAGTACCGCTTCTTTGAAAGTATTCTTTACCCGCATCAGGAAAATTTTTGTCTCCAAAGTCCCAAATTAACATACTTTTATAAGATATATTTACTATACAATGTTGGAGTTTTGTTAAATAGATGATTTTGGAAAATGAACGAAATAGTACTTGAGATTTCGTAGCACGGTAAAAGAGAGACTAAATATGGAGAGAAGATCATCTGTCTAATATTACCCTGTCTTATTCTGTCTCATTAAATCTTAACTATTTATTTTGCAGGTCTCACGCGAGACTCACATAAATAAATGACTGAAATTTATTGGACACAATAAGACACCATAATATTGGACAAAAAATCTGAGTTCCTAAATATGCAAGCAAATGACAGGGACTCCGAAAGAAATATGCTATTGTGCTGTGGCTTGTGAAAGAAATAGTGTTCACTTTCCCTTGCCGTTTGTCTATGACTATCATTTTCCAATTTCTGACAAAATCCCAACACCGTATTCCAAATCCAAACTGTGGGCCGGGGGCTTCTAGTTTCAAATCAGGGGTGCAATCTGAGGTGGGCCCTTTAATGTCGGCTTGTCCTGTTTCTCCTTGGACGAAAGAGCTGTATTCCATTGACTTTTTAAATTAATACAAAATAATGCTAAGTTAACACTTGATAACTTTATGAGAGTACGCCAAAATTTTTTTAATAGTTAATTACACTTTATTATTCTGCAATTTATATTCTTTTAACTTTTCTCTTATAATTTAAAATTTTATACTAATAATTTTATAATA
>JANIHY010000209.1:21567715-21591978 GCA_027479065.1 Erythroxylum brevipes
GCTCACCAGGACAATAGAATTGTTGTTGTCATTAATTTGGTTTTCATTTATGTAAACTGTAATGTTTTAATTATCAGTTACGAAAGTCATTTAACTTTCTTCACAAACAAATTTCATGGGTTCAAGATTCCAAAACTTATGTAACGATAATATATAATTGTTCAAATTGAAATCAAATTTTACGACCTAATTTTAGAAAAATTGTCATTCAACAACACATTTATAGAGAATTAAAGGCGAATTTAGCGATCTAACAGCTTCCACCTTTGGATTAAGCGTTAAAGGGGAGCTTGCAATTACCGACGAAAATAAAATCGTCTGTAATGTTTGGTAGAAATTTACCGACCGTACTATCGAAATTAAATCCTTGTATTTACCGACGACTCCGTCAGTTAATTCCTACTAAATATACTGACGGCTCCATCAGTATATTCCTCCAAATACTGACGATTCTGTTGGTATATGAATATCGACTGCATTGTCCTACCGTTGGTAAAATATACAGACCGTGGTTACGCCGACGTTTCTCTCCGTCGCATAATTTCGTCGGTAAATTTACTTGCCAACAAAACTTCCTCTTTTTCCGCCAGCAATTTCCTTTCTTCTTATAGTGATTGCTAATTCATCATGATCCTGAGCTATGGGGTGATGATACAGAAGAATTCAAACCAGAAAGATTCTCTGAAGGAGTTTCAAAGGCATGCAAGGAGCAAGGAGCATCTCGCATTCTTCCCTTTTGGATGGGGCCCAAGGACCTGTGTTGGCCAAAATTTTGCAACGTTGGAAGCTAAGATTGTTAGACATGTTTGTTCTTAGGGGAAATTTTATCCACATCTCATAAAATTGGACAACATTAATTACAATTTTGGTTTTTAAATAAATTATCAGTTAAGTTGCATCATTTGATCCATATAAAGATAATAAATTAGCCCAATAAATAATCTAGATTAATGGGTCAAAATTTGGGTAAAAAATAGGTCCCAATTAGTGTAAATCAGGTCCATATCGGCCTTGTGGTGGAGAAGCCCGATATGGAAGCTATATAAAAGTTAAGGTCCCCTGTAGTTACTCATATTATTCACGAGCATAAGGATTCTTTGACCTATTAAGAGAGCTCATGTTTTGAGAAAACTATAGAAAAGCCTAGCCTGTATCTCGGTAAGCATTTTCCACTAAAGGTCCCAAAAAATTTGGAGACATTTGAAACTTGAAATCGACATCGAAATCAGAGATGGAATCGAAATCCAGGTATTCCGCATTATCTTCATTTTTTATCCTTTCATGTAGTCCAGGATACATAATAAGGCTCACACTACGTATTAAATATGGTATCAAAGCGGTTACGTGATCGGATTGCCAGAAACAAAGGTTTTTGGATTTTTCATCTCATTTGGTTTTCTTTCATTTTTGATTCGTTTTTCAGTTTTTTACATATATAATTATGTAAAAGTGATATACATAACTCTATCTACAAAATGCAAGTTGAAAACGGGCCGAACGGAGCAAAAAAAAGGACTCTTAAGATGTTAAAAATCACCTCCGATGTCAAAGGATGTGGAGGCATCCAACTGTGATACAGTACACGAGAGCATGCGCGTACGGTCGGTGCATGTGGTGCACGCGCCAATCGCGTGTCTACACGTGGCTTCAAAGGGCACAAGATGTGTGTCACACGTGACATGTGTGGGAAAATTGACGCATGCATGACACGCCCCAATCCAGACTATCCACGTCAGCGACAAGTGGCAGGGGCGGATGCGTGACACCAAAGTGGCCTTTCAACTCAGTATTTTGAATTATTTTGCTTGCATGTTAGGGGATGTCTCTGATTTTATGTTTGGTTATTCTGTCCAAAGTTGTTGGCCTTACATAAAATTTTGAGATGTGCATAAAAACATTAGATGGAGGAAAGATATTTCTCAAATGATCTATTCACCCAAAGATGGTAGTGTCATGAGAGTTGATGGTTTGTACTCTGATCGCTTTTATGTGTAGAAGTCTAATTGCATATATTATGTATTCAGTCCAAATGTGTTTCATAATATGTGTGATCGTATTTTCAGGAAAGATACTATTTAATGGCTTTAGTATCGTTGTTGTCTTACATTTGTGCTGATTCAAAGATTATCATCTTGAAGTCACTTTTTCAATAAACTAAATCAGTGTTACCATTGAAACCCTTGCTGGTTTCAATATAAAGAATTGGACGGAGGATGTTTTGAAGGTTATGGAGATAGCTATGGTTGATATGGCCATACGGATGGGTAAGCCATCTCCACTTACATCCATGAGCTCGACTACTCATAAAGTTGCCTATGAAGCCTAGCATCAGTCTAACAGATTATATCTGATGACTATTAAGAAATCCAATCCTTACCATTTGCAAAGTGGACTTCTGAACACAGACATAGCGAAGGAGTTTCTTGATAATGTCTCCTAAAGGCACACAGTCTCATCTGGTGTTGAGACAAGTGCCTTGATGAAAGTATTATACTCCATGAAGTATACAGGAAAAAAGGGGAGTAATGGAGTACTTATCTAGAATAATTTATTTTCATAGTAGTGAAGATATTGAGACTTCAATGCTTTGATATCCCATTGTGTTGTTGAGGTAGAGAAACTCAAGTTTTGCTACTCTTATAATCCTCGAAGCAACTTAAGGGAAG
This sequence comes from Erythroxylum brevipes, assembly GCA_027479065.1. Taxonomy (NCBI): domain Eukaryota; kingdom Viridiplantae; phylum Streptophyta; class Magnoliopsida; order Malpighiales; family Erythroxylaceae; genus Erythroxylum; species Erythroxylum brevipes. Next base: position 21,570,382 of record JANIHY010000209.1, read on the forward strand.
ACAAAGATGAAGTCCATTAAGTTCAAAAGTAGAAAGTTCAAATCTTCTCTACATGTTAACATTGGTCAAACCAGTTCTAGTAAAAGTCCCTAGGATATAAAGAAATCAGTAGTATGAGGTTTAAAGGAAAGACTGTGACCATTAGGTCATTCTTTGGTTTATCAATTATGAATCTAATTTGTGATAGTCGCATTAAGTATAAGTGACTATTTAGTAGAACATCTGATGAAGGTAATTCCACAGTACAGTAGTTCATATCCAAGATAAAGCCAAATAAAGGGAAGGAGGAACTGATGGTTCATAGTAATAAAGAGATGGAAGTAATATCTATAAGGGGTGTACGTACTGAACTTTATAGTAAGATTCGTTAGGTTTTACACGACACATTTTATATGTGATCTTTTGATCAATTTAGGACACTGAAGGTTGATGCTTTGCATTTAATACTTCTGTTGTACAATTGCTGTTTAATGCAAAACATAAAGGTGCAACTTTCTTGTCATATGGTTTGTATAGAATGTGTCTTACCTCGAATTAGATATATAATTCTTCGTATCATGTTAAACAAGGTATGAAGGACCTGATGAATGAGAAGTCATACATGGTGTGACATAAAAGTTTAAGCCACATTTTCAGAGCTAGGATTGAGAGATTGATCAAGGAAAGCATTTCCCAATTCTAGATTAAGATGATCTGGAAATATGTGCTGATGATTGTAGGGGTAGGTTGACTAATAAGGACACTGAGGTCAACTCATGCTTCTAACTTTTTGATTCTGATACATAAAGATTTTCGGTAGACTTCATACATTTGCATTGTGCAATTATAAAAGTATTCTGATATTTTTTGATGATTATTCCCATCAAAGTCATGTGTCCTTGCTTAAAGACTAAAGATTGAGAACTAGTTGAAAAAATTCATCAAGATAGTCAGATTTGAGCGTAGAGGAGAATATCATGGCAAACATAGTGTTTTAGAACTTTAAAAGGTCCGCTTGCCAAATATATGGAGTCATTTGGAATAGTGACCTAGTTCATTATGCCAAGTAGTTCTGAGCAAAATGGTGTGTTGCCGAAAGGCATAACAACACTTTAAAGGACTTAAAGAAGTCAATGTAGAGCAGGATTAATCTACCTATCTAAAAGTTAGAAAACTTAGCCTTGCGCACATTCGTGCAAAGGGCTGCCCTATTGAGGTAGGATAATCCTTATAAAGAAATTTTGCATACTCGCTCCCCCCATTGCTATTTAGTAAAATATCTCAACCACTTTAGGGTTACAAAATTTACTGTAGAGGAGGGGCCAAAATAGTGGAATCATAAATAGCTAAGTTTCTGGAATACCATGTCTATGATGATGGTGGGCCCCTTGACCCTTCGGATGGTAGCGGGGCGAATACTACAGTTATCTCGTACCCGCTACTCATACAGCTAGTTCTAATGGATCTAGATTTTTGTACTATGCCTGTACAGGAACAAGAACCCATACCTATGCATAGAGAGATTCCTAAGGGTACAAAGATTTAATACAGTTAAGTAAATCCACTAGAGTGAGATGACCTGCTATCCCATTTGACAACATAGTTTGTCAGGTGTACTGCACTATATTATTAGACATACTACGGATCTAGTTACTTTTACAGATGCTATTTCTGGACCCAATGCGGATGTGTGGAGGGATGCGATGAATGACGAGATGCAAACCATGAAGCATAGGAAAGTTTAGGAGCTAATTGATTTGTATCAGGAACTGCAAGCTCATCAGTTGTAAATAAAGTTTGAGACTTAAAGGATTTCAGGATAAAGTTCAACGACTTAAAGGCTCGCTCAATTGCATAAGGGTTCACTCAGGAAAAAAAGTTGACTTTGTGTTAACTTTTCTCTCGTATCCTCGTAGGATACATTTTGAGTGATAAAGAAATTGTAGCTTATAATGATATAGAGTCACATCAGATGGCTGTCTAAACCACCTTCCTGAATAAAAACCTTTATGAAGTGGTTTATATGGTACAATTTGTAGGGTCCCAGGATCCAGACAGTACTGTCATGTTTTGCGAGTTATGCAAATCAATATATGGTTTATAATAAACCTCCTAAAAGTGATACCTTATACTTAATGAGGTTATGGCCTCTTCCGGCTTCATAAAAAATAAAGTCAAAAGATGCCTGTACTATGAAGTTGAGGGGAACAAAATTATATTCCTATTACTGCATGAGGATGATAAATTGCTCACATCAAGTCACTTAACCATGTTGTATGAGGATAAGTAACTTTTGGTCAAGAACCTTGACATTGGCTATGAATCTGCAACACCTCATTTGAGCTTTCACCTTCCTACATTCATACTTCTCACACTGTAATGATTCTTCAACCATAACATGGCGCTCAAATGATAATACAACAGTTCTAAGTTATCTGCTACTCTAGAATTATATTAAAAAAACCCAAATAACAACTTCATGGAATAAGAGTATTTCTTGTGTATATCTTTGGTTTATAAAACTTTGTCAATGGAAAAGAAATAGGAACAAAGACAACAAAATTTATTTCCAATGGGCTATTCGACATTATGCACCTTCAATAACTCTCTTAGCTTGTAATGTCCAGCAGTTACAACTTGCATACTTTCTCTATGGATCATGTTGGGGGAAAAAGCAAGTTTAAAAGTTAGGAATTCCAGATTTTCCCCTTTCACTGTAGGGAAATATAAAATGGGTTGACGGAAGGTATCTTTCATCACAAGTAAGTCACAGAGTTCAAAATGGCATCTACATCAGGTGTTATTATGGCACGCTTGTTGATCTCTGCAATGGCAAAACAGTGCTTCTCCATTGTATTAACAGCTACAAGGTCCTGGGCAAATACACAATCCATACCTGGGGACACCTGCAACCATTCCAATTGTTTGTTTAAAGTAAAAGTAGCCCCAACTACACTGTCGAGCAGAATCACAAATTCAATATGCACTCACATCGTAAAGAGTTTCGCCAAGTTTCAGCTTTACAGCCCCGCTCTTGTAAACCAGCATCTTACCCATCAAGCCAGCTGTTAAGTTATCTAACCTAAATGTCTTCTCCATAGCATGAGCACTCCCCGACAATCTTGTGCTTTCATTTGATAGTTGGCCATCTGCAGTAGCTGATCGCTTTGTCATTGGTAAGGTTGGTGGTAATTGAAGAAAAAACATGTTTGCTTCAGCATTCTCCGCCTGCAAATTTGGACTTAAAATTGCATAAGAAGTAACTAACTCGATTCACGCTGTTTAATCATAATTGCCAGAGATACATACCATTAGACCAAGCTCTGCCACATGATTGATTGCACTTTCATCAAAAGTAACACTTGCTGAAGCCTCCCCAAATTCCTCCTCATCAAGAATTGCTACAGGAAAGTGACATAAGCCAATAAAAAGAAATCCATTCCAACAATGGTAATTAAGCGGCACCTGGTTGTTTGATAAAATGAATGATATGGCAACGATATTAATGACAAATAAAAGCTGATAAATGATGAGATTTGAGTCAATAAGGCAACAGTAACATTCCTAGAAATGTGAATTTTGTTGCACCATATTTTCATATCCCTTGTTACTACAGTGGTATGCCCCTCTTTCTGAAAAGCACCTTAAAACTACCTGGGTTTCCTGAATAAGGCCTCCTCATAGGAAGAGTTACCGGATAATAGCTGTAATAATCCTGTAGTGGCAGCAAAAGATAATAAACATAAATAGGTAAGTCAGACACATATCGCCAGAAGAAAAAAGAGAGCAGCACATCAGTTAGCGAACATAAAGGCCGAGAAGCTTGAGTCATAGTTACCTACCCATGGTTCATTGTATTCTTTATCTCTCGGGTCTGAAGGATGAGCACCAACTGCACAAAGCATAATCAGTTGTAGAGCACTTGAAACTATTCCATTCAGTTGCAAGTAGATAAAATTAGATTCAAGACAACAAACCATTGACACCCAAAGCATGTCCTTGATTGCTTGTACTTCCTCCTTTGGGAACACCATACGATTTTAAGGAAGTAGAAGCAGCTCCGAAGCCAAATGCAATTTGTGAAGCTCGCACTACATAAAAGCAAATGATCAGCGTGACAACATATTTTTAGACCTCCAATCCTTTTCAGCAAGACTAAGATAGAGGTTAATCTGTAAATTGCAACGGCTGGTTTCTGAAGTTTGACAAAGCATAAGCACGAAAAGAAGAGGAAACCCAGAACCGGCATGGTAATAAGTGTCAAACAGATTTATTATCTCATATCGTACCTTACACTGCTGGAAATAGTGGAATGAAATATGGAAAAGAATACCAGTATATGCATTCAATTTTAAAAAGCAACAAATCACAACTTAGCACAAGTTAAACATTGTAAAAGAATGAAAATGGCAAGTCCAAAATCTCCAGTTCAGAAAGATACCCTAACTGATTTTTGTTCAATCATATCATAGCTCCTCAGGCTAAACACAAACACATAAAAGCATATCTTCTTAGCAGGAAATCACTACTGTTAATCACAAGCATAAATCAGAGATATGGCAAACTAAAGCATCGACTCATATCAAAATATAACAAGATGTCGTGGGACTAACAACCTTTTTAAAATTCCTAAACCAAGATTATTAGAATCAAAAAGCATTATTATAGTTTATCATACATCAACTTGTGCAAGAAATTGCATGCCATAACTTACAAGTGTTGTTTGTGGATAACTCACTCCAACGTTTGTCAGGTGTGAATTACTTAAAAAGGGAACAATTAATCAAGAAAAGAATCCTAAAATTGTTCTGCCATTAAGAGATTGTGGGAAAAAACTGAAAACTTCCATCTCTGTTTCTGCAAATCTCGAAATTGATGATCAAGTGTTAAAAGACACATTATTGTGAGAAGTGTATCGTGATTAGCTTTACAAATAAATTCATTGTCGAAGCTCATCCTTTTCCAATTTATCTCCCTCTCTTCATTCCTTTTGTTCCCACTTCTGGGCTTTTTCTTTTTATTTTTGGACATGTATTACAGAGTAGGCGCCTATGTTGCTAATGTGAATAATGAGGACGACATAAATTGAATCACAAAACTCAAAAGATTATGATTATGTAATGAAATTACCTTTCTTTTCAACTTTAATCTTCGCTCTGTTTGACCGTTCCTGTAAAAATGACAGAACAACGAATTCAAGATGTCAAAAGAACACAAAAATGCAGCGTATATTGAACTTATTGAAATCAGCGGACGCTGAACACTTGAGAAACGGGCATACATGAAATTGTCGCATCAAATCTACAGCCTGAACAGCGTCAACATCTTCTTCAACTTTCTCACTGCATAAATCATTGAGAAAGTAAATGACGAGAAAAAGAAAATTACATCAGCATTTTCAAAGGCACAGCTAACTAAGCAACAACACGATATTCACCTTTTAACTTCAGGCTTTGGTGCCCTTTGAACGGGAGCTTTAGGCTTGAACTTAAACTGCAAACAAAAGGTTTAATTGTAAAACAAAAAGAGAATCTTTCGTGATCCAATATTAAAAGGGAGTTGAAGCAAACCTTCCTGGGAGCATCCTGACGCGGCGCCGACTCCATAATCGACAAACTTGGAATGGAACTGAGAACAATATCAACCATCAGCAAACCAGCAAATCCATCATTGGTTGCAGAGAACAAAAACAGAAACTAACTGATTGCTAGCTAACAAAATATAACAGTTGGCGACATGTTTGGGTGATCATCAAGTTTTGAGGCCTTAGTGTCATAATTGAAAGTGCATTGGATTATAAGTAAGACAAGTTGAGATTACTGTAGGCTTAACCTTGGAGTTTGTAGGAGGAATGCTTTTGATGAAGGAGAAAAAAGAGAGAAAGCCGCCAATGTCACAAGAGGAGCTGCTACGAGAAACCAAACCTAACGTGTGCTTTTATGTTGGTATCTGTTCTATATATATATGTAACGGTCTTACACTCTTACGGAGAGGAAGTCTACTTTTGAAGTCGAGAACACACTCTCGCCGTCTCACGTAGGACAAGTCCATGTCTGAGGAGGACTTGGGCCTAATGTCCAAGCATACTAGCGAAACATTCATTATATTTTATTGAAATATGAATTGTTAATTTCAATTATTTATTATAGTCTAATTTTGTTGATATATTAAAAAATAAAAATAAATGATAAAAATTGCTTGAAAATAAAAAAATATTTTAAAGATTAAAGAATTAATATTAATTTTCGGAAAGGAAGAGAGCGGTTAAGGGGCGAAATTCGAAATACTTAAATATTTCGTCCCAGTTTCACAAAATTGGAGAAAAAGAAACAGTCAGGTACAAGGAGAAGAGCGAAACTATTCGATATAAATTTTGCCTAGGAACAAGAGAGAGCCGTTTTATCTTAACTTTTCAAACAATAAATCACTTGTAAATTGAAAGATTTTCCGGCTCCTTCTATCGCGGCCAATTCGCTCTCTCTTTACTCTCCACCATTAACCTTCAGTCGGAATCGCTGGCGAACTAGGGATTTTACTTCTGCCTTAATTCTCCGCCAATGGCTTCCGTCTACATTCCGGTACAGAACTCGGAAGAGGAGGTCAGGGTGGCCTTGGATCAGCTTCCTAGAGATGCCTCCGACATTCTTGATATTCTCAAGGCCGAGCAAGCTCCACTTGATCTCTGGCTCATCATTGCTGTTCGTTTTCACTCCTAACTGTTTTTCTTTTATGTTTTGGGTTCAATTATCCTGTATAGGGCTTTGTGGAAAGTTCCTTTTTTTTGGTTTGTTCTTTTTTTTCTTAAGTTGATTGCATAGTGTGGTGTTGCAGAGGGAATACTTCAAACAAGGAAAACTTGATCAATTCCGCCAGATATTGGAGGAAGGATCTAGCCACGGTAATTGCTGTTTGGCAATGTTGTTTGCCTTCTTATTTGTTTTTTTTTCAAAGAGTTGATGGAAGTAATTCATAGGGGTTCTGTGGAATTTTGGTGGAAAGTTGGTTTCTTTACTGAGCTGGAGTCTCAACCAGTTGATTATTGTTTCTTTTTTTTTTTGGCAGAAATTGATGAATATTACGCTGATGTTAGATACGAGAGGATAGCCATACTGAATGCTTTGGGGGCATATTATAGTTACCTTGGGAAAATTGAGACGAGGCAAAGAGAAAAGGAGGAATATTTCATACAAGCGACTAAATACTACAATAAAGCTTCCAGGATTGACATGCACGAGCCTTCTACTTGGGTTGGAAAAGGTGAAGGGAACCATTTTCTGTTTGATAACTAGCTGAAGAGTTTTCTCTGTCTGCTTCTTTTACATGTTTACAATGACCGCCTTTAGATTCCTACCCCTCTTGTTTATCATTTTTTCCCTGCTGTTTCTTCTGGTTACTGATCCGGATTTGGATGTGCTAAATTACAGTTGCTATGTGAAAAAATGGCTCCTTGTTTGTAATGTAAATTTGCTTTACATTTGTTTTTGTTTCTGTAGATTGCATATTTAGAGTTGTTTTCTAGATTCCAGTGACATCTATTGTCCTGGAATTTCCTATGTAACTTTTATATATCTTTTATCAGTGGTCTCTTGGAAGAACCTACCTTACCAAATTTTCTTAACTACACTTACAAGCTATAGCATTTTTAATCTGAATGCTGCCCGTAAAAATGCTTGAGAAAAGACTGGTCACTTGTTCTCTTAACAGGTCAGCTTTTACTGGCTAAAGGAGAAGTAGAGCAGGCATCTGCTGCATTCAAGATTGTACTAGAGGGTGATCGGGATAATGTATCTGCTCTTTTGGGTCAGGTATTCCTGGTTATTTTCTTGAACAATTGGTTAAAATAATGATTACACTTATCAAGTACAGGCAATGTTATCAAGGATCTAAAATGCTTGCTCTGTTTGTTATTGTAAGTCTTACCATGCTAGTGCCCTGCTGCAATATGATAAACAAAGGAATGTTTGTTCACATGGACCAGACTGAATTTGGTTCATGTTGGGATATCTTATATTTAATATTTTGTACGTTTGTTTGTGATCCTTCTTTGCCTGTGGTTTTATTTTTTGTAAAACCATTTTGCGAACTATAAATGAGACTGCCACCTTGGTAGAGCATTCCTTATATAAATATGGTGTAAATTTATCCCTTCATTCTTAGTGGATTTTCTAGAAACCACTGGAATGTGATTCATTTGTTATGAATTTCACATGTATAGGCTCTGTGAATTTGTTAAAGGTATGGGGAGGTGGTCCTTTGTGGAGCCTGCCTTGATTTTATAGGGTAAATTGCTGACACTTGAAATTTGCTGTGTTCGGCTTTTTCCAGGCATGTGTTGAGTACAATCGTGGTCATTATAGTGATTCATTGGCGCTGTATAAGGTTTGTTCTTTCTATCTTCGTAGTTGATATCATGATGGCCATAGCTAACTGATGTTATTTATCCTTTTCTGGCATTAACTATTTGTCTTTGACCTTTGTTAAGAGGGCACTGCAAGTCTATCCCAATTGTCCTGGTGCTGTTAGGCTTGGAATAGGTCACTGTCACTATAAATTGGGACATTTTGAAAAGGCTCAGCGGGCATTTGAGCGGGTATTACAGGTTAGTTGTGTTATGCATGTAGTGGGATCTGTGGTTAGTTAAATGGCAGATTCTTACTGTGTCTCTTTGCTTCATGATTCAATATTTTCAGTTAGATCCAGAGAATGTTGAGGGTCTTGTTGCACTTGCAATTTTGGATTTGCAGACAAATGAAGGCGAGTTTTCATAGTCCATTAGTTTGTGCTGTTTTCTTGATTTTCAGTTTCTTAATTCTGATTGCGCATGATGCTTGGACAGCTTTTGGAATACAGTACGGGATGGAAAAAATGCAGAGAGCTTTTGAGTTATACCCCTACTGTTCAATGGCATTGAATTATCTAGCCAATCACTTCTTCTTCACTGGTCAGCATTTTTTAGTTGAGCAACTGACTGAAACTGCACTTGCTGTTACCAATCATGGAGCAACCAAGTCACACTCTTACTATAATTTAGCACGCTCGTACCATAGCAAGGTTCGAGTCTCGACTTATTTTCATTTGATTGATTAGGGTAAAGTAACTGTTATTGTTTGTGAAGGCCAGAATTTTCTTTTGGGGGTCTCTGGGTTGTTTAGGTTTTAGAATAATATATAGTCCATCTTTAGACCTCATCCAACAGCTTAAGCCTTTTGGGTTGAATGGGTTTTTGATGCAGGTGAATATTTTATGCCTCTTATCCTTGCTACACCTTACAATTGAGAATGTCTTATGGATATGAAGTCTTCCACAAAGTGTTTGATGTGATATACAAGAAGATAGTGAAATGGACCATTTTATTTTCAAAAGCTTCACTTCTATATCCATTTATTTTTCCTGCTGAAGCACATATCATTAGCTCTCTTAAATTAGGATACGCTTACTTCCACACAACCAACCCCAGCTTCACCCCCCTTGGCTCCTCTGAATCCTAATGATAGTGATGTGATATGTTTCAACTGCAGGGTGACTATGAAACAGCTTCAAGGTACTACTGGGCATCTGTCAAAGAAACCAATAGTCCCAATGAATTTGTTTTTCCGTATTATGGTGAGTAAATATTGTGATTGTGCTTTCTGTGAGATTTGATGAGATTTTTAATATTTGTGTTTCAAATTGCTGGTCTTTTTATCGACATGGATTTGAAGTTATCTGGTTTAGGTCCATTTCTTCACTGCATTGGTTAACTTTATATTTGTATCAATCTTTTCTGTATTTGACAGGCCTGGGGCAAGTACAGTTGAAGTTGGGAGAGACTAAGAACGCCCTATCGAATTTTGAGAAAGTTTTAGAAGTTTATCCTGATAACTGTGAGACACTGAAAGTAAGTTAAATCAATGTGTTTACTTTTCATCTTGGAAGTTCATTGGGCTTTTAGATATTTTTAGGGACTTTCAGCGGAATCTTTTCGTTTCCTACAGGTAATTGGTCATATATATGCTCAAATAGGGCAGAATGATAAGGCTCAGGAACTATTGAGGAAGGCCACGAAGATTGACCCTCGTGATGCACAGGTATGGAAAATTGTTGTTCATAGGCTTTGACTTTGAGTTTCTTCTGATTTTGCTGTAAACTGTTCCTGTAATTTTCTTTGGTTTTGTGTGAAATGAGTTTACTTCGTCTGGTATGCTTTAAATTTGTGTCCATGACAAGTGATGTAGGGGAAGGCATGGGGCAGCTAGATTTCAACAAATTAGGGCTACAATAGGGCTGATTGTGATTGGAACCATTAGGGTTCATAACAAATGCTCCTATAAAATTCTCAATACAAAAGTTGCTCCCTTTCTTCAACATGACCCTTTTTTGTACTAGTCTTGGCAGAAATCCTATTCATAAAGGAAGGACAGTACCAACTTATGGAACTGAATTATACTATGAAGAGATGCTTAAACCTTATGCCTTCTTTTTTTATCCAGATTCATACCATAAAAAATGGCACTGTATCAGTGGGGAAATAGGACATCCAAAGGCATAAAAGGCAAACAAATTGTATTTCTTAATAATATGAATTAAGTAATAGCTATTTATTCTCTAGAAACCAGAACTTGAATCTCAATTCAGTAAAGTCTTCAATATAAATACTTGATGTTTGCCTCATGAATCCTCCTTCATTTACCTGTGTGCAGGGCCAAACTCTTCATTAAATACTAAAATTTTTATCCTTTCTGATTGCTGTAGTTCTAGTTAGACGTGGATTTTTTTTGTCATTTTCTCATTTGCATTTAAGAGCTGGTTCTTTTTCTAATTTCAGCATCCATGATGGTGTATTACTTAAACTATTTCATCTTTAATGCTATTTCCTCAAACTTTCTGTTCTACGACTTCTCTTGCTGGACTCAATAATTCCTCATCGCAGTTTTATTTTCACATGGTGATTCATCTGCTTCAACTCTCAATAATCAACTTTGTTTATTTTCCGTCACAAGAACCTTCAAATTGATACAAATGGTTTAATAATTATACTTTGAAATATATGCTATTTGACTATCAATTATAGCTTTTTAACTTTCATTTTTTCCCCTGTATATTGCACAGGCATTTCTTGACCTTGGTGAACTATTAATTTTGTCAGACACAGGAGCTGCTCTAGATGCCTTCAAAACTGTAAGGACTAAGGATCTTGCTATTAGTACTTTTGGATTTTAAGTTTTAAATATCAGGATATATTTTCTGCCATTTATTTTTGACTTTAAATGTTGTTGTAGGCACGAAGTCTGCTTAAAAAGGGAGGTCAAGAAGTCCCAATAGAAGTTCTTAACAATATTGGAGTTATCCATTTTGAAAGGGAAGAGCTTGAGGTCTGCACAGATTTCTTTAGATTTTGAGAGACGCAAGTACATATTGCCATGTGTAAAGCATTTATTTTTGTTGTTTCAGTTGCTTAGCAAGTTCTTGATGGAACTTCCTGCTTGTTATTTTGGACTTTTTCTTTTCAAGTTCGTGCGGTTTTGGCTACACTGTAATTTCTTGATTTTTATATCGTCTTATTCTGATATTACGACAGCTTGCTCTACAAACTTTTAAGGAGGCTCTAGGTGATGGCACATGGGTTACTTTCCTTGATGGTAAAGCTAATGTCAATACAATTGAAGCATCTGCTTCTGTTCTTCAGTACAAAGACATGCAAATATTTCATCAGTTAGAGGAAGATGGTATTCATGTGGAACTACCTTGGAGTAAAGTCACAGCATTATTTAATTTGGCCAGACTACTTGAGCAGTTGCATGAGACACAAGTTGCAATCATACTTTACTGTCTTATACTGTACAAGGTACTGTTGCACCATATCTGCAAGTATCGATTATTCTTCTCTCTTCGTCCATTTTCATATGTACTGTTTCATGAATAAGCTCTTGATTTTGCTTCTATAAAGATCTGTTATTAAAATTCCCCGTTTACTAAGTACATGTCAATGCAGTATTCTTCAGGTACCTTCTTGTTCGCAATGTCATTTGATGATTTTTGGCATACTTTTCAACTTTTAATTCAATGGCTGTGCTTGAACAATAACTGGATATTCTCTTTTTCTTGTTATCAAGGCTCTAGACTATGTTCTGTTGTTTACTTGGGGATATTTTTGCATTATTTTCTTAACGGTGTTAAATTATGTTATTTTTATTCTGTTTTGGTCACCAAAACTGTTCCTGGCTCTCATCATGTTTTGACTGTATTTTCTGTATCCAATTTAACAGTTCCCAGACTATGTGGACTCTTATCTGAGGCTTGCTGCCATTGCGAAAGCTCAAAACAATCTTCAATTAAGCATTGACCTGGTTGTTATGACCAAAATAATGTTACTGTTGCTGTCTTTTACTTTATGTTTCCTTTCCTTGGGATAACTGTTAGCTTTGTCTTTAATAGGTCAATGAGGCATTGAAGGTAAATGACAAGTGCCCTAATGCATTATCTATGCTCGGTGACTTAGAGCTGAAAAATGATGATTGGGTTAAGGCCAAAGAAACCTTCCGAGCTGCTAGTGAGGCAACTGACGGAAAAGATTCTTATGCAACACTCTCTCTGGTTTTTCTCCTCTTCCATGGCCCTTCCTACTTGTACTTTTTCAGATCTTAGGATTTCTCCTAGATCCACATTTGACTGACTAGTTTGTGGCAATTTTTTTCATGTCACTTTTTATATCAATTCTCTTAACTTATGTAGTTCTTCCATTCCTTTTGGCATTTTTCAGGGAAACTGGAACTACTTTGCTGCACTACGCAATGAGAAAAGAAATCCAAAGTTGGAAGCTACCCACTTGGAAAAGGCCAAGGAACTTTATACCAGAGTATGAACTTCTGTGTTTTCTCACATCCCTATGAATAATTAAGTAGAATACTTAACACTGTTATTTGCGATGAATGGATTCAATTAGACTTAGAACTGACTTGTAGTTTGGCCCCTTTGTTTCCTTGCTGTATACCTTTTGCATGCTTCTATTTCCCTCTTCCCCATCTATCATCTTTTGATTGGTACTGTTGTTAGTCTGTAATTTGTGTATATGCCATATTAACTCTATCATGTCTTGACATTTTAGGTTCTGGTTCAGCATACAGCTAATCTGTATGCTGCAAATGGTGCTGGTGTAGTCTTGGCAGAGAGAGGACAATTTGATGTCTCAAAAGATCTTTTTACACAGGCATGACATCTGATATGCTTATTTTTGTTTCCTATAGTTTAAAACTTCATTTTATCCCTTGTGCTGGCCTATTTGCCAGTTTGTATGTTGAATTTTTGTGTGATGCAATGACATAGGTCCAAGAAGCTGCAAGTGGAAGCATTTTTGTCCAGATGCCAGATGTCTGGATCAATTTAGCACATGTTTATTTTGCTCAAGGAAATTTCGCATTAGCAGTAAAGATGGTTTGTTTATTTTATTATATTCCATTTATGCAGATATGTAGGTTAAAGCTGTATTTTAAATACTTGTAATTTCTTGTCATTGAATTTATATTTTGGACTTTGCTTCCTGCAGTATCAGAATTGTTTGCGGAAGTTCTATCATAATACAGATTCCCAAATTCTCCTTTATCTGGCTCGTACTTATTATGAAGCTGAACAGTGGCAAGACTGCAAGAAAACTTTACTGAGGGCCATCCACATGGCACCTTCAAATTACATATTAAGGTTTAATGCAGGTGTTACGATGCAGAAATTTTCAGCATCTACGCTACAAAAAACAAAAAGGACAGCAGATGAGGTGATTTTCTTTCTTTTAAAATTAGCTTGATTGGATATTATTTTCTATTCCGAAATGTTATTTTTTTGATAATATAACTCATATCTTTTTATTTTGTAATGATAGATGCAGTGCTTACAAGAATTAGTTCCTTGTACCTTAAAATGTGTGTTAGTCTCCCAGCTTGTGGGTTTAATTATCATAGGAGTTAATTTATCATAAAGAATCTAGAAAATAAATATCTCTACCTGGCAGGTTAGCTTGTAGATGATCATACTCACTCCATTTTTGGCTAGTCAAACACCAGAACCTGTAGGTGAAAGCTTTTTCTGCTAGATTATGTAGTCATATCCTGTATCATATAAACCATAAAACTGGGCAAGAGCCAGGTTTTCACATGCTTTCTCAATCTTCCCATGGACACAGCATCTAAGTAGCCTATCCTTTTCTTTTTATGATTATGCTATAGGTACGTTCTACAGTTAATGAGCTGGAAAATGCTGTCCGTCTATTTAGCCAGTTGTCTGCTGCTTCTAGCCTTCAGTTTCATACATTTGATGAGAAAAAAATCAACACACATGTTGAGTATTGCAAGCACTTGCTAGAGGCTGCAATAGTTCATCGTGAAGCAGCTGAGCGTGAGGAGCAGCAGAACCGACAGAGACAAGAAGTTGCTCGACAAATGGCTTTGGCTGAGGAAGCCCGTCGTAAGGCTGAAGAACAAAGGAAATTTCAGGTCTACTGCTGTCATTGTAGCTTATAAAGTTTGTATATGTGACAACGACATTATAGTACTTAGAGGTCTTATTTTTCTGTTGGTGTGAACAGTTGGAGAAGAGAAAGCAGGAAGACGAACTGAAACGAGTGCGGCAACTAGAGGAACGTTTTGAGCGTGTAAAGGTGATTAGATCTGTTGAAAATTTTCATATATCCTCAAAGCTTCTTGTCATTGCATGATTATAAATGCTTTATTCATAATGGGTTTATTGTAGTATTGGTGAAAGGATCAGATGAGTAAAAGAGATATTGGAGTAGACAGTAGTTTCTATGCCATATTTTCACATGATTCTTCCTTTTTCATATTGATTAGTGCCTTTAGATGTGTTCTAATACAATGTAATGGGCGTTTTATGTAATTTGGATTACTCAATGAGGCTAATTCTTCTATTTTTTGTTAATTAAATTTGTCAGGTAAAATCTGCATAACAGGTTCCTTTTAACTATCTATACACAATTAGATGACTATATTATTTGATGTTTGTTGCATGAGACTGTCCGCTCATAGTACATCTCAAGTCCCATTTCAATACATTGCTCCCTACCAATGAGTATGTATTATAAAAGGAAATCCTAGGACTGCTTGAATTGGGCTGCAGTGGATCTATGGTAGCTGCTTAAATTCACTGATTTCATCATGGTTCTTCATGATTCCAGGAGCAATGGAAGACGTCTGCTTCTAAGCGGAAGGATAGATCTGAGATTGATGATGATGATGTTGGGCACAGTGAAAGAAGGAGAAGGAAGGGTGGGAAGAGGAGAAAGAAGGATAAGAACTCAAAGTCACGCTATGAGATGGAAGAAGGAGAAGCTGACATGATGGATGATCATGAGGATCAAGAAGATGAAGATGCAAACATGAACTATAGGGATTCCAGAAATCAGGTGGATGATCATGATGACCATGGAGAAGATGCACAAGAACTTCTTGCTGCTGCTGGGCTTGAAGATTCTGATGCAGAGAATGAAGCCGTAAGTATTCCTTTCAACTTCAAATCTCTTAGACTAAAACTTCATTGAAACTAGGATGTCTGAATCACACACAGTCGAGCAACTATAATTTACTGGTGAAAGCACTTAACAGCAACAGGACGTGCAAAAGATTAAGATGGATACAAATTTGTGGATTAGATGGGATCTAAAGTGATTCAGGTTCATAGCCTTATTTCTACAAGTTAAAACACTATTACTAGTTTATATTGCGTAGTTGTTTTAGTTTACTGAGACAGACGGGCCAGTGGGTTATCACTCTATTGGAAATAGGATACTGACATGATGGATCGTTCTGTTTCCCACAATGTTTCTATTAGGTTTGGATTTGGTTTTTAATCCAGTCTCGAGACAAAATAATCTATATGATGTTTCCTGGTGAAGGCTGAGCCTTCATCAACAGGTAGAAGAAAGCGAGCATGGTCAGAATCAGACGATGATAATGAGCCTTTAGATAACAGACCAGAATCCAGCCCTATGCAGGACAATTCTGCTGAGCTGCAGGACAGTGATGGAGAAATTAGAGACGGCACTCGCAGGCAGCATGGTCATGCTGTTATTGACGATGATGAGGATGATTAGCTGGTTGCATCTGTATTACCAAGAGAGAGAAACAACTAACACTTAAAATCTGTCGACAAAGGAGAATGTTCTGGCAATACACTGGGAAAGTGCTTGATTATTTATAGGAAACCTATTGTACTTTCCCATAGCTCAATATGATGTTGTATATTAAATGTAAACCTTCTTATTTCCTGTGCCTATCTTGATAAAGAGACTTCATCATTGAACCAGAGGTCGGCTCTCTGATGACCCCTCCTAAGATCAGCGACTGTTCTGGACTAACTGGGTCATTACTGTTTAGGTTCCTTTAGTTTTGAGATTGCAAGATTGTGGGATAACTGTTTATAGACTCAAAAAGGAAGGAGAAAAAAAAAAGGTTACTTCTGTTTAAAGAGGTGAGGCGATAGTGTCAGCAACCAGGCATTTCCTTTTGAGGCGGACGACTGACAACCAGAAAAGAGTCGAAGATCAGATTAGGGTAGGGGTTTCAGAAGGTCAGAAACCGTACGGTTGTGTTTCTGCGTTTTCCACTGGCTTTGTGAAATTGAATACCCTTTTGCAAGTCTAGTGTCCAAAGCTCCTTGCTCCTTTTCTAAACCAAGCTGGAAACTTCAGACCCGGGATCAGCCTCAGCCTCTAGCCAGAAGGCTTCAGAATTTATTGTGAAACAGAGACTAGTGCTCTGTTTTGCCTTGCGACTTTTAAATGTTCGCACTGCCTTGCTGACTGTCTCGTTTGCTTTCCGTGACCCAAATGCTTCTAGAAAAAGCTGAATGCCACTTTTACGGAGACGCAAATTGGACGCCTGATAGTAGACAAAATGAACAAAAGCTCTATGAAAACTACTATTCTTTCTTTTATTTTACCGATTAAAGGTACTATTCTATATGTTCCATTCTTATGTATAAAAAAATTCTGATAAGAAGAAGGAAGCAGATATATCTGAAACCTTTGTTGTTGGAGTGGAATTTAGACAGGTGTAGTACTCTACAGTGCTAGACATTTCAATTTGAAACTCTTAAGACGGATTTTAATTTGCAAGGGTACCAGGATGGCATTAACAGTCGAGGGATACGATGGAAAAAAACAAAGAAAAAATCCAAAAAGCTGTGGGGAAATCCTTGCAGATAATTTTAATGACATGAAGCGCAGTGAACCTACAGAAAAGAAAATATATTGATAATTGATTTGTAGTTTCAAAACATATTCGAAGCACTTTCCTTTCTCAAGGTAACCTTTTTGGTTTCTTTAGGGTCTCCATTTTTTGAAAGTATCCGAAATGGCTATTAGGGATCATGTTATGGGCAAATTTTGATGTCAACAATGTCCCAATTCCCATATAGCGTTAAATTGTGTGAGATGACAGCAAGTGGGGCAACTGTGACCAACTTGAGTTTGGTGCACAATGGTGACAAATCAACAAATCTTGGGGCCATTAGGTCACCAACCCAGCAAATACTGCAATAACCAGCATGTTAGGCAAGTGTTTGAAACTGAAGCCGCAATGAGAAACCCCCACAAGACACTTACGTGCCTATCAGTCAACATCTTTACCAACATAATAAAACAGACTTGACCCAGACATTCAATCTATTTCTGATATATATATATATATATTTCAACTGACGTGCTGAAATGAGTGAAAGAAGATGAACAACTGAAGCACAAGGCACATGGATGCTCCATTAAGCACAAAACACACTTCAAAAAATATCCAAATCACAGACACTTTTGATATAAAGCAACAAAAGAAAATCGTAGTTTTAGCAATTCTCTGGCCCCATAAAAAGCAAGTGGCCCCCATCGAGTACAATTTTGGCCTTCAAGAACAGCAAGGCCACCCCTGAAAAACTCAAGCATCTGCGTCCAAACAAAAAAACAAAAACAATGTATTCTGTTAAAACCTGGAAGTATCTGTTGTGTACCCGTGTAAGAGACAACGACATGGAAAGAAACCACAACAAACAAGTGAAGGGTCAATTAATTACCACTGTGGGCACTTGAATTGAAAATGGAAAATTCATGTGATGATGATGGAATGGAGATTGATAGCCCAGTTTTTGTTATTGATGCAGTGTTTGAAGATTTATCATCCAAGTCAAGCCATGAACTTTTGCTCTTAGGTGGCCACTCGTCAAAGAAACGATGGACAGTCTTCTGTTGCTGTTCTTCTCTCTCATTTTTTATGGATGCTTGACATGTAACCTCACTTCCCAAGAGATAGCTATGTTGATACTGCTTTTGCTGTTTTGGGTTATCGTGATCGCTCAAGCTTTGAAGCTGCAAATAAGAGTACTCATTTTGATAGCCAGACAGGTTCCTCTGTTTCGAAGAGTACGATGAACAAGAAGAAGAGGAAGAGCTCATTGTGAGTGGAGTAAGTTGCCAAGCATCATCCAACGCTGAACCGGGAAGGTCTCTCATACAACCAGAAGGTTCACAGAACAAAGCATGCTCGTCAACCTCCTCCTTCAGCCCATAGGCATTCCTGTTTCTTCTTTTCGAGCAACAAAGAAAATGAAATGAGACAAAAGAACCAGAAGCCTAAAAAGATACAGACAAAACAAAAAGGAGTATAAATGTCAGTCCTTTTCCATACCTACCTGTAATCACTACTAGCCAAGGAACATGAACCACCACAATCCAGGATCAGGTGGGAAGAGTCTTCATGAGGAGACAGCCCAATCCCAGAAGGTGTAGTATGAGAACATATAAACTGGTGGCTGAGATGTGTGTGATAACCAGAATAGTGAAGGTGGTTTTGGTGGTGGGTCTCAGAGGACATTAAAGAAAGAGAATGAGAGTGTGGTGGTGAGAGTAGGTTAGAAGTGTTTTTGGTGATTGATGAGAGAGATGTCGGTGTAGATGGATTAGTTGTTATCATTGGTTGTGTTGCAACTTCCACAGGCTTTCTTGAACGGTTTTTGCCTCTATGCATGTGCCTCTCACAATACTTCGAATCCGGGTATGCTTCTTTTGAGCACCTCCATTTCTTTCCATCCGTTCTTCTGCATCTCCCTGGTTCGGGATCGATTTTTCTCCCAAGACCCATCTGGAAACAGTTCCATCCGACTGCAAATAAACCCAAATCATAACTAGTTAAAAGAAAATCCTGCAGCAATATTAATAAGCACAAGCGTAAAGATTGAGCATCAAGCAGAGCTGTTACACTGTGGCGGTTGGCGAGAAAAGAGACTTGAAGACAGTACTGAAGAATCGGGGCAGCTCCTTTTGACAGTGAAAAGGAGATCAGGAGGAATAGGAATGCCGGACACCATATACTTAAAGATTAAAGCTTGATGCTCAAGCTCTTGCCACTGAGTTGGAGTGAAAGGAAACCTGCTTCTTCCATTCATCACTATGGAAGAAAAGGAAGAGTGAGGATGTGGAAAAAAGAGATGGTTTAGACCAGACTCAGCAAGCGAAAGTTGTGCTTTTACGTTGGAGTGTTGTGTCTGGGTCTGGGAGGGCTAGCTAAAACTAGTTTCTTCTTAATGTTGACTAACTTGTGAGAGGTGAGCAATAGAGTGGGTATATTTATTTCAGGGACCATTGGTTTGCAGAATCTTCTGTACGTGGATAAAACTAATGGTTCTGACATTAGACACCTCGCTCTCTCCGCTCATATAATGAGTCACTGCAACTCTCTCTCTCTCTGGTTTACTGTGGCTTGCAGAGCTGAGCTAACCTGTGCTGCAGCGCTTGTCTCTGACAACTCTACGGAAACCCATAAACTAAAGAGTAGCAAAGTGTGCATTTACTTATTTAACAGCACAAATAAAGATTTAATCTTTTATCGTCTGTCTGATTCTGTCACGACTGATGCAAAGTGAGCATATACATACATATACAATATATATATATATATATGTAGGCGAGATTGTGAGTGAGAGAGAAGATTGGTGTCAATCTGAAACGAATGCTTTTGGCCGTGCCTCGCTGATACTGGCAAAGATTGTACGGTTTGAGCTTTTACTGCTACGAACTCTTTAACTTTTTTTCTGTTCCTTTACCTCGAACCCTTTCTTCTGGTACCCAACACCGTTTACTGTCTGACCTTTTTCTATTTCTCAAAAACACCACGTATATATCATATATCTTTTGGTGTCTAGTGTAGTACCCTCGCCCCTGGCTTCTTTTTCTTTCTGAAGAAAACCTTGCCTTTGTTCTTTTTCTGATAAATACTGGACCACGCTCTTGGAAGCTTTAATGGCAATTTAGGAGATCATTCTAACTTTTAGGGGATCAAATTTATATAGTTTAAAAACGACGACTTACCATTTGAGTTAAAAGTTCATTGCAAACAACAAAAAGGGCTCTATCTCCAAAGCATGCTAGGTTTGAGAATCAGTTCATCTTAAACCGGGAGGTGCTTCTTTTCCTTTTGTTCTTCCCTCATGATTTGCTTGCCTAATCATCCACTGCAAGGGCTTGTTTTCATTTGATAATGTTTACTTGGATCCGGGAAAAATCGACTCAGGTTCTACTCAGGACAAGAAGGGGAGACCAAAGGCAATCACATGGGAGAAAAAAACTGCAGTTCAGATGATATATCAAAAGAAGAACACTGCAACCTAGCTACTGTCCATTGCACAGCCAATTTATGACAAGCAACTTTCCAATTACAAAACAAAATGCAAACCCTCTATTTCGTGCTCATAAAGAACAGCATTTTCTGTAGTTAATCAAGAATATGCAAGACAAGTGCTTAAATCTTTGATTCACAGGTCACTAATAACTTAAAAGTAATAGTTATGTGATGAATATGCGAAACTGAATCAAATCAAGTTCCTTTGTATCATTGAAACATTGTGAGGGAAGTCATGCTGATGTTTAATAAGAATAAAGGCATCAAAAAAGGGTAGTGGGTATTGATTTTGTTGGGTTGTATTTACTTCCGAGACTCAGACTGAGACTGAGACTGAGACTCAGACTGAGACAGGGACTGGGACCATTCTTGTAATGTAAGTTTGGCAGGGGCAGGCGTTGTGCAAAGTAGTGCTCTACTATTTGGTACTGTTGTTATCTCCTGCCAGAACCCCAACACATGCAAACCACCTTTTTTCAGTACTGATGGCCCACTGCAACACCAACATCCTCCTCAGGTGCGTTTCTTGGTTTCAAAATCCCCAACTGGCAACTTTCTTTCTTGGTCCTCCATTTCCAAAACCAAACCTTTGCATCATCTCACTCCCTCCCTCCGGGACCATAAAAGACCCGTATCAGCTTTTGATTGGACGGGCTATTCAGATCCATCATCCTGTGACTTTCGTTTTCAACACCTACAAAGCATATTTTTGGCCGATTTGTCTATTTGCTAAACCCCGCCCCCGCCCCTGCGGTTCGATATGACAACGATAAGCATGAAGTCTCCGAGTTACACTAATTTCTTTGTTCCTTTTTTCACGTAGTCTAAGCTTGTGCTTGGTTGCAATCCCTTTTTTTTTTTCAAGAGCTTTTTGATAATAACTTTTTTAGTAAGCTAGTTTTAGCTGTCATTTAAAATGAATTTCATAAAAAACTATTTGAAAATTATCAAATTCTAATATGGATTTACAACA
>JANIHY010000209.1:21592119-21608429 GCA_027479065.1 Erythroxylum brevipes
AAAGTTAAATAATATTATATAACTTCTAAAATAAACATGAATATATGTTTGTGGATATTGTAAAAATTATGTGTAAAACTTAAGGACAAAATAAACTAAAAAATAGGCTCATTAATTGATCTAAAAATTTTATTTGAAAAAGCTTTTTTTTCAGAAGTTTCAAATTTGAGTTTCTTAAAAGGTTATATTTTAACTGCCAAAAAAGTTATATCTATTAAAAAATATTTTCTATTTTACAACAAAACATTTATTATTTTTTTTAAATGACTTTTGTGGTAAAGAAAAGTACTTATCGATCTTCCAAAATCTCTTCCAAACAGGTACTAAACGCATTTACGAAATACCAACAGAACAAAAAAAGATAATTTATTTATTTTATAAAGTACAACCCTTTAGTGTTTAAAGTTATATCCCTTCATGTAAGTTAGTTTAGGATTGAGGAATTATAAATTCAATTGAAACTGTTCCAAGAGACTGCTGATGCATGTGCATGCTGTATACTTCAAAGAGAATGTAAATGGTGGCCACCAAAGTAGTTGAAGGGCTTGCTTTCTTGTGGCTTACAATCCTCGATTGGTAGGAAACAGAATCAATGTCTCAAATTCTGAACCACGATTCCCACCAGCAACACATCAATACAGCACCTCCGACTCCGATTATACCCTCTCCTCTTAAGCAGTACAAGCACATGCAAAGTCAACAAATAGCAACGCATGGTCCGCACTGTTCTTCTGTTCGTCCAATATACTCTCCTCCTAGACAGCTACTTGTTTTAGCTACCACCATAACTGCAGGACAGAGAGCTCCCCCACCTGTTGATGGTATTTGGCAGCCGGATACAAAGTACGATGCCATAGGACAAATGAATGCATTATAAGACCCACCCTGCCACTAATACCTTATCGCACTCTTTATTTGCTTCTCAAGTCCAGATAAACTTTGGTCTAAACTTGCTCGGTACTTCGATTGTCAGATAACGGTATTAATCTGACCATTAAATGGATTCACTTGTGCCCCTGCCATACAAACTCAGAACTTCGACCATCTCAGATTAATGAGTTTACGGCGCCTCAGAACTACGTTGAGCAATTCATGGCAGAGTCTGCAAACTATCATTTGCTATACTTACACGTTCAGACACGCCCGGGTACGAGAGATTTTAACATGAAAAAAAGATCTAACCATTGTACACGCTGGTTGTACAAGTTGTAATCGTACACCATTCATGCGGCTTGGGATGATGCCAAAGACGAAGATTACAGTATAATATGTGAAATAACGTCAATCTGTGCCTGTAAAACCAAAATATTTGCTGATTCATGTGCACAATCTGCGGATTCGGATTATACAAATCAGGCGAATCTGTTAGTCGGATTTTAGATGGACAATTCAGGGAAGCTAATGGAGACAAGAGATAGATTGGATCAGCAAAACTTTCATATGAAGATAATTCTAAACATGAACATAGCATTACAAGCTGCATTTTCTGTAAGACTATCACCTAAGCCTGTCTACCCACAGCAAACAAAAACCCAACCTTTGTGCCCAGTTTCAACTAAGCAGCCTGGTCTTCCCATTTTATATCAGAGGGACTATATTGGTCCGCCTGTTGCCAACTATTATGCGTATATACTTTTTCTTCAAGGTACAAGAGATAAATATAACTTCTGATTAACAACAGCATTACTCTTTTTGGAAAAATGAGAGAACAAGATCTGTATGTACTGAGAAGAGCTGTGTGTCCACAAAATGCTGTTTTGGACAAGAAGGAAAGGAAAAATTATTCAGCTTACAGTTTTAATCATAGTTTAATGAAAAGACTATGAAAGCAATTGTAAGCAAGAACAATGATTTTTAGCAATTCCTGATTGTTGAAATTGAATCAATAGAAATTTTTTAAGCAAATCAAGAATGTCGAGAGAAACAAACCTTCATAAATGGTCTTTCACGACTAGAGAAGGAATCTATGAAACTCTCCTTTAAAAGCAATGATACCTAGAAGGAAAGGAAGAAGCTAGTTATATCACTTGATAATATTATTAACATATGCTCAACAATAAAACTTGTGTTCATCAAACAATCAGGGTTGATGAATGTAACACAAGCTAGCATTGCAGTTAGTATCGAGATATATACTCGGATATTACTCAAATGACAACAACATTTCATGGACTAGAATGTGGAATTTAATAGCCTATGTGTAATGGCACCAAAAAAATTATATCATCAATTGGTTAGTTGCTTAATCATTTTCACCCTCCTTTTCTGGTTGTGTTTGCACTAGATTTTTCAATGCATACATAATCTGATAACCATCCGGGTGCTAATAGGAAAATTACAGTGCATAATAAGTTCCTTGTTCTATTAAAGTATCATTTCTCTGTAAGACTCAGCACATCCCTGAACATAATTTTCGAAAGGTCATTTCATGTCTGATAAATAATGTTTAACCACAAAAAAAAATTCAGCTTATTGTGTTCAAACTCGTCAGCTGAGGACTATCATCCAGCAGAAATTCAAGATATAAGACAGGAATAAAAGCACCAACTAAGAAAAGGGCAGACCTTATCGTTATTGGATTGTACATTTGTAATTGTGTGTGAGCGCAGCTTAGAGCAGAGGGAATCCAAGTACAATCTCAACACTTCTAGGAAGCTCTTGGCAGCTTGAACCTGGAACAATCATACACATAGAGGACAAATCCACACCAAAGAGGCGGTTAAGCAACTAGTGGAAACATTTGCTCAAAATGTTATTCCAAACTTCCAAGCAACAAAAGTGAAAACTATTATACAAGAAAAAAAACCCTAAAATAGGTCATTCCTAAACATCAGCCTTGCGGATGGCACTCCACAACTATCAAATGAATATAGATCTACCTACGAAAAAAAGCATTCTAGTCCTTATACAAATAGGATCTTTCATGTTTCAGTGTGCTAAGAAGATAGCAACTTAGCCATCCCAGTACAGAAAAACACAACAACTAGGCACATGTATCAATAAAAGATTTAAGAACACAATAAATTTCAAGGAAACTCAACTAAATACCACAATGGTTTCTGAACTTCAGGGAAAATGTTATAGATAGCATTATATGTTCAAATATAGAAATCCACATCAAAAGAAGAGGTATCATCACAGCAGAGGGAAGAAAAAGTATCAAGTAGAAGCACACCTGTGCGTCTGTACACTCGTACATTGGTCTTTTCTTTGCCAGAAAACTTTCTCCCACTAGCTTTGCATGATAAGGACTTAAGCGTGAAAACAACTCCTTTTGTTTTGGCAATTGTGGAATATTTGGTGACCGTACCTATCATATAAAAAAATGAGAAATATATTAGATAATCACACTAAATAAGTATTCTGAAGAGATGAGACCCAAAAAAAAAATGATAATCATATAGCCAGATGACAAACAAAAAGATCCATGAAAATTACAGAAGAATTTTGAGGGCTGTAATTTTGAGGGTTCCACCACCAACCCACCAACACAAAAACAAAGGCCAAAGAGAAACAAAGGTAAAGATGTTAGACAGACAAATCATAGAAATTAAAGTAGCGAAAGCAGTTGGCACTTGACGTAAGAAATTCAGACTAGACTTTTTTTATTCGAATTTAGTTAACATTTTTTCACCAGGAGAGGGCAGGGACATCATGGACAAGAAAAGGCCTAAGCTTAAGTAGCTAGTGAGAGAGTGTGTGTGACATATGAGTCATGTTATATAAGCCGGCGCAAAATTCTTTTTGATCACATGTATAGCATTCCCACAACGGACATATCATCAACAATTTTCTTAAGAGCGAGAAGATAACTCCCAGATGGAGGGAAAATAAACAAGCTAGAAGTCATCAGACATATGGTTAAATCTGTCTCATATAAATTGACGTAAAAGTGCACATATAAAATAGTAAATGAAAATGCAAACCTGGTTCTTGTTAGCATCGACGAGAATTACATTAGTCAACTTTGACTGCACCTCACTTGTTTTGTTTTTTACACCCACCTAAACACACAACCATTTATTGGTAACTGAAGCAAGGTAGAAAAGACCACATACCTAATGCCCTACCATAATATTATTTCCCTTTTGGTTTCAAAGGAAACCCAGGGCCAATTTAATAGCAACGGGACTTGATGATGAACACATTCTGAATTGCAACAAAATACTTACTATGTAAGGAACAGGTGCATCCAGAAAATCAAGCATGTCATCTGGCAAGATCTAAAAAATGAAATAGAGAAAATAAATAAGCCAGGGTAGTGAATAGAATAAGACCAATACCTCAGTAAAAAGCAAGGCTAGGAAAAAAAATCCATACCGGCATTAATAGGCTTTGCCATTGATAGGGTCGAATTAAAGGAATAATAGATAAAACTAAAGCAGATAAGATACCCTGCAAACAAAGAATTAGAAAAATATCAAATCAAGAAGTTCACGATTTGTAGGAGCAAGCACACATAAAGATTCAACAAGGTTTGTTCGGAAAATAGAATATACTCCTTCAGGTAGGAGATCAAGTTAATACAGCCAATTTATGCCAACTTTAAAATCCAACAGAAAGTCATTAGGGTCACACAATATGCGCAGGAAACATACCAAATTTGAGCAAACCACCACGATTTGTTTTTCCAATAGTGCTCCTGCAAATAATGTTAACACCTACAGGCACAGAATATTACCACCCAAATTATAAGTCAGCAATTTCTGGGCAACATATAAACTGAATAAAAGAGCATAAAGCAAATGACCCACCAAAATCAAGATATATGGGACAAGTATTTGGTCAACTAAGTGAAGCAAAACAAGAGAAGGTAACAGCCCCAAATTTTGTTGTGTTTACTTTCATTTCCAAATTGCATTCTACTAAGTGATTAGAGGAACATACACAAGTTCATATTCAATATATGATTGCACTATATGCAAACAAATGTAGTGTATGCAGAGAAGAATGTTACTTCAATAAATGAATAAAATTAGGCACGCAAAGCATTTATAGGATTTTTAGAACAAATATCAAGTGTTTATAGCGAAAAGTTTCAAGAACATCATACATTCTCAAGTCGCAAGGATCCGCATATGCATGCAACAGCCCATGTTGACAATGCAACGGCTTCCTCCCCCGCCATCAAAGCGCTGTGTGCCTGATAAACAACGCAAACAGAAGGCATTACATGAGAGAAGAAAGTCAAAAAGTTCCACATACAAAAAAGCATGCTGCTTATTGCATTAAAAATGTGTCCCATTACAAATAAAGTCCCAACACATGATCACAAACAGAAAATATCTAACTCCCAAGAGCAATGTATCCTTACCTCTGCAAATTCCAGGCTGGTACTGCATGATCTCAGATCAATTGTTGAGCCAGCAATATGTAGAACTGTCTCATCAGGTCTATGATATTCCAAGGGATGAAGGTGTTCCAGCGGGTGGAATCTAAGAGTTGAACCCCTGGCAGGGCAATGTAATCGGAAATACTCACACAAAAGCTGCAGTGATCCATGGTTGTTTGCCTAGAGAAAAAGTACAGAAGAAAGAAAATTTAAAACCTGAAAAGGTAGTCAATTAACAAAAGTAACTGCCTAGAAACATCTACACACTTGCATGTAAAAAAAGATTCAGACCTTGGCCCATTCAAGAATATCAATGTTATCATTTGAATCTTCCTGGCCAGAAAAGGATGCCTCCTCTGTTTCTGTATCATCAACATCACTCCTGAAGTTTCTATCTTCACTAGGAGAACCTTGGAAGCTGCATAAAGAGCATTTTAGACCCGCTTAATAACAAAACATTGCTTCCACCCAGATGATGAGAATCAAATATATAACTCATGTATCCCAACATGCTCAAATGTTTCACAAGTACACACCAAATTAATGCCAATTAACATTCTTTAAAGAATAGCTTATACGCTCAAGATATTAACTCTTATCAACTAATCAACAACCTCCAAAACAATATATAAAAATTATATCAAATTTCAACCAACAGACTACTGGAATTGGCAGCTTTCAGCAGCTCAAGCCATATCAGCTTTGTGGTCATGTTTGTACAAAACAAAAACTCACCAACCATCTTTCCAAACAATAGGCTTCAAGCACATGTAATATACATTTACCAAAGACAGAAAAATACAAAGTCCACTATAAGAATCCCCGTCTGCTTAACATATATCATACCTGCATGAAGATTCAGAACTTTCATATTGACAGTATCGCAGGAGAGGAAGAACAGCAATTGGTAAACGTTTATCTCCAGTTTGTTTATAAGATGAAAAATCATCAGCATCAATGTTATAATCTTCAGAGTTTACACCACCAGATTCTCCTTTAGATGAGAGGATTTCAGTCTCAGAATCAACTGGAACAACAATGTTATCGTTGATGCTTTTGTTCAATAAATGAATATTCCCCTGAACAAGTTGATGGTCCAGCTGATTTCCATTGTTA
The DNA here is from genome assembly GCA_027479065.1 of Erythroxylum brevipes. Taxonomy (NCBI): domain Eukaryota; kingdom Viridiplantae; phylum Streptophyta; class Magnoliopsida; order Malpighiales; family Erythroxylaceae; genus Erythroxylum; species Erythroxylum brevipes. The sequence continues at coordinate 21,598,568 of JANIHY010000209.1, forward strand.
ATACCAACTCCCACAATAGAATTTCTCAAGTGTGATTCCGAAATTTCAACTGATCCATCCATAATCTCCTCTGCACCTTTGTAGTTCAATGATTCAGAATCCAAGTTGTCATTTGATTTTTCTTCCTTGATGCCCTCGAAGGGTTCTAGGTCCAGAAAACCACTATCTTTTGTCAACCGTTCCAGCCTTTCCTCTGTGAAGATACTACAACACAAGTCCATAAAATAATAAGGTTTAATATTTAGATGTTACTGTGCATTATCATCCATATTAATACATACGATATCCACCGAAAGGAGCTTACTTAATAAACATGAACTCTAATCAATAGTTGACCAGAGTGAGCTTAGAATTTGACAAACCAGAATTTAAATTGCAGACACACCTATTCAAAACACCAAAATGCAATTCAAAGAATGGAAGCCTTGACAGAATGCAGTAACATCTCCGAGTAGTTAGTATATGACGGCTCAAAGCTGGGAAGGTAGACTGTTTATTTGAGATCATGGAAAGCAATCCAGAAGGTTTTGTAACAATTTCTTCAACCAACACACAGCACCCATACAGTGTTGAATTATCAGCAACCTGTGACAAAAATACAAGGTTCAAAAGCAAATTTAACGAATGGGAAATCAGTCAACTCCTGAATGATACACAGTCTCCCTAAAGTATATCATATATCAAGAAGACATAATTTTCTATCAAATTGAAAATAAATAACACATATAATTGTGGCACCTAAAGAATCAAACTCTCCCAATTACCCTAAGATCTGTTGGAAGGTGGGGCAATTTAGTATCAATACCAAAACAGGACATCAAAAAAAAATGATGATTATAGGATAGATATCAAATCTAATCTTTGCCCCTATGAAAAAACAGAATATAAATTGCAATGCATTTTGCATATACAGCATCCTTAGTCCATGAACCAGCAAAATGTTTATTTGGTCACACAAACTTTTTCGCCAGATATCGTGCTCAACCAAATGGAATAAAAAAGAATAAAAAATAAAGAAGAATAATATATTAAGGTTACCTGTAGCCGAAATACAAATGATAGATCACTTTGTTTAAGGTGCTCCTGCAAAATAAGCACACAATTATTAATTAGATGAGAAATAATTGTGAGAATCTGACATTAAAAAATTTGAATCATTAGCAAGATTCAATAAATAATGTACTCCTAAGATTCCGAATCACGGCCATTTTTTAATCATTTTGCCTGGTGGTGCAAGCTAAAGAAAGAAGTTAATAACAAATATGATGATTGATAATCCAAGGGCTAATTGGTGAAGAAGAAATCACCAAACCAACCGCTTTAATTGAAAAGCTACAGTTGTGCATACAAATAAGCTTTAATTTCAGTCATTAAGCCAAGCAATAGGAGAGGAAATTCAAAGTTAAAAGATCAATGAAAATGTTAACAATAGGTGCAATGCCATCTCCATCAAATAAAATAAAATAAACAAACATACATATACATATAAATACATACATACATATAATTAAACATACATATACTTATAAATACATACATATATACATACTCAAGAATTCACATGAAAATGTCATATATGTACCTGGCCTAGAAGAATTTCATTTAACTCACTCATTGAAGGGGTTCTCTCAACAGCACGAACCTAGAAAGAATCAGAATAACCATGTTTCAAACTCAAGAGAGAATAAGTAAATCAAAGTAACGTGCACAAATGCAAAGGACATGTGAAAACCAATCGGTGGAAACCAACCTCTAGGCCTCCAGGGAAGCAGAAAGACAAAAGATCCTTATATTTGAGTGGTAGCTCTTTTTCTGGAGGGTAAACAAATAAGACCTGAAAGAAAAAAAAACTAAGAATCAGGAAATGCTTGTGACATAGACAGACGTACACGTTGAACATATTTTGGCACTAAAAGGCACCTGAGGTTCAAGAATGGGCTCTACGCGAGATTGATTCTGACAGCCAAGTGCACTTTGCAACCTCCCAGATACTTCAGACTTTCTCCCTACATATTGCCTTTGAAGAGCCTGGAGGTCACAATTAGGATGAAGACCTAAAACTACCATGCTTTCAAAAAGCTTTGATGGTTCCTTTAGAGACTTATGATCCTGAAAACTTAAATAATAGAGATGTTACGAAAATAATAGAAGCTGAAGTTGCAGCCTTTTCCATTACACAGAAAGTATTAAAAAAAATACATAACAGGAAAAGGTAAATTTACATTAGTAATACAACTTTGAGCACCCCAAAAGACAATTTAAAAGGAGTTAAGCAACTATCAGGAACTAAAGAATTTAAATTTAGCTGGCAGCAGCTACATTAAATAAATAATGGAAATGAGCCCTGTCGAGGAGGTATCTGAAACAAAAAGGCCTCAAAACAGAATGTTGTTACGAGTCATTCCTACACAGAAAACTAGCTTGAGCATCAAACTAATTCACTTCACCTACCAAGTACTGTAATTGAAAGCTTGCCCATTGACGCTTTTGGCTAGTTAGAACTTCTGGATTATAAGCTTCACTTTTCACTTCAGGAGGGGGAGATGAAAAACCTTTTAGAACCCTTGTAAGTTGGCGCTGCAGTTTCAGGAAGTGGCTATCACCCTGATCATCATTGGACGAGAACACTACAGAGGGCCGTGGTGATCGAGGAGCGGTTGCAGCAGCTGCTGCTGTAGCAACAGCTCTTGCAACATCTTCTGTAGTCTGCATGAAAAATTGAGCACTCCAACTAGGGCTACTGGTCTCTTCACTACCGGCCATCCTCATACAGCACCACTACAGCCGAATCATGCAAATACATAAGATAGAGATTTACATGCCAAATTCTTAAGCTTCTATAAAATCTAACATCCCAACTGGAAAAAGATAAAACACTCGGGAGCTGAAACCTTTTCACCAACATATAAATTATTAAAAGATACTGTGGAAACCTTAGCGACTAGAGGCATAATCTGTCAAAAAAGTATGTTTTTTTTTTCCTGTAAATCCTAAAAATAAGCTTGCAAACAAAACCTTAAAAATCAAAAACTCAATTCAACTTCTATCCTAAAGATGCAACTTTTTTTCCAGCAGAATACATGCACCATTCCAGCAATATCTGGGCAAATAACTGTGATTCAGTCACTTCCCTTCCATCAGTTACGAAAAAGCTCCATAAGGAAATTTAAGTTAAAAGATAACTATCTGCAGAAACAAAAAAGCACGTTTATATCCTGCAACGAACGTCGATTTCAGACACCCAGATAATTAACAATCAGTTAAATGAGTGAGAGAATCCATAGGAAACACGACCAGGTACAGATCAGTTTTTTTCAAAAAATATTTAACGAAAAAAGGAGAAAAGAATGATTCTAGCCTAGCACAGACCAAAAACGAAGAGAAGACAAATCAAAGAAAAGCAAATTATATGGGAAATGAAACGATAATAGCAGGGAATTGAAAAGGGAAAAAGTAACACACCTTCAGGAAGCTATAAACGAAGAAAAAACAGGGAGAAAGAGAGAGGCACAGAAGGGTAATGTGTTTCAGGCGGCCATAACAAAGAAAGCTCGAGTCTATCTTCTTTGCACATAAAAAAAGTAGAGAGAGAGAGAGAGCAAAACAGAATAAATGGGTTATAAATTAAATTAATGGGGGGTTAATTAGATTGTCGTAAGAAGAGAGATGAAGGGCACGACGGATACAAAGAGGTGAGAAAAGAGAAAACAGAACAAAACGAAAGGAAAGTGAGAGGCTTTTGTTCTTGTATCCGTGGAATTTAGAAATTTTGCGAGACACAAATCTGCTGTTTATGTTTTATGTTGTTGGGTTGGTGGGTGTTTGTTTGTGTTCATCTCTAAATTCCCATTTGGTTACTTACACCCCACCTCTAGCTTACACTCTAATCAATTTCCCAATACAGAGTCAGAAACAGAGATGGAGAGGAATGAAATAAGGATGAATTATTGTTAAACATTGTTACGCTAATTCTAAATAATTTGTGATTAATATTTAGGGAAGGGGAGGTCTTTTGGTTGCAGGCGGAAACGGCAAGTTCCTTCCTTTGCTTACTTATTATATTGCATGTGTACGCGCTATGATTCATGGCACCCAAGCGGCGAAAGTTGTGGCTTTTAGGCTTTCATTCATTGCGATTTACAATTATTCATTTCTCTACCCCTTTTGTCAAACCCAACCCCATCAAGAAGCTTTTTAGTCTTCGACTGCTCCGGTTTGCAGAAAATTATGGCGTTTGTTAAATTTCTGTTTTCATTCTGTCATCTTAGAAAGCAAAATAATTCCATGCGAAGAAAAAGGATAATATCCCGTAAGCTTTGAGCCTTACCCTCATCACTTGAAGATCTTCTGTTCAATATTATTCTGTCTTATTTTATCTTATAAAATTTCAGTCATTTATTTTACGAGACTCACATAGAACCTACATGCGATTCACGTAAATAAATAACTGAGATTTATTGGATACAATAGGACACCATAATATTAGACAGAAGATTTAAACTCCACTTGAACCCTCATATCTTACATTAATTATATAATTAGCGAACCTCCTATCAACTTTAAGTGACTGCGTGAACTCATCTTCAAGATTAAAAATATATATCCCAGAGCATGAACGGGAAACTTACTTTGAGTTATTTCTTAAAAGGACGCATGGGAACAGGCCACGAGCATTTACTTTGGTGATTTGGTTTTATACGGTAATACTTTTTTGTTAAAAGCCCCAAGATTCAATAACAGAGAACGAGTCAAGTCAATGAACCGTCCAAAAACGAATCGACCCCTGTTAATTAATTATATTATTTTCGCTTCTCAGGTGACGGTCTGACTGAAAGGGATCAGAATGAGAAGAATACTTCTGCGGTTGTCCTTTTCCAAGTTGTCCACTCTTACATTTGTTTATCCAATGAAATTCTTCACTAAAATAGAGAAGCCTTAGTCAAAGGATGCCACGATACACACAAGTAGGTTTTCATTCATACCTTGCATCAGACTGTTCTGAGAGTGGAAAAAGGAAATATCATCTTCATCTGGAATGATGAAAGTGACAAGGTAGTGCTTTCCTTTATCTGCTCCTGGTTTGGGACAGGGACCACTCAATGTGATGTCTGAAGCCCTACATCATTGTTCCATACAAATAACTAGGCTTTGTGGTGTATAACTAATAACGGGAATCCTTCTGCTATGCTCACTACTAGTGAGTTACTTGGATCTTCGGTACTTGACAGGCCATTCTTATCATGGTTATAGTTGGGTAGACACCTAGATAAGGACAAATAAAAAGACAAAAAGAAATGTTTTTCTAATTATGTCAGACTTTACATGTCGAAAATAAATAAATTAAACTAACCTTCTTGGATTCAAAAGGTCAGATGATTATCTTAGACGCCCCTATATTTTGACTCGATGTTATATAAGGGAGGTAAATTACGGTTTGATTTTAGCCAAATTTTTTAAAAAAGTGATCCGATGCTTGATGCGCACAAAGAATTATCACATTGAATGAGCTCCTCGCCGAAACTCGAACCCAAGATCTTAGATTTACTTTCCTTTCCAATGAACCACTGACCGACGGCATTAAACTAACCTTCTGTATCAGATCATGGTGCAACAGCATTCACATGGCAGCATATAAATAGGCACGTGTTGCCACTCTAGAAAAGCCTAACCAAGTAGTATAACGAGTAACAGAATATTTCATGATATGATCTTAATATTGGGGTTAGATTACGAATATTGGCACATGTGTAACGTGAGCACAAACTTAATATTGGAACTTGGGATACTTGAGGGAGGGTTCGTAGCTGTGCCCAAATCCAACTATTATCTTTCTTGGAAAACATTGTACTTTGTCATTTAACCTCAATTTATTTATCATTTGCCAAAGAAAAGAAAAGAGAGAGCATGTGATCGGACCTAAAACTCCAAATTCATGGCCACTCACTCAACTTCTCCTGCAAGAATTCTGCAGCTGTTTTCGACCCACTTCAGCTTTGGCGCTCTTTGTTTTTCGTTTCTGCTCCATATCAGATAAAATCAGAATTTTAGCGTCAGTTCTGATAATAAAAAATGGTTGAAACTGAAACAAAAGTGACCACCACCCTCTTCTCTCCTTATAAGATGGGAAAGTTCAACCCCCCTCACACGTTAGTTTTTGTTATCAAATTGTTATTTCTCTGCTTGAAGCTTACAGCAAATATGATTCTCTCTGTGAGATATCAGTTGAGAGGCTTTCTCAGTCAGACTTATGTCGTGACTCGGTGTAATGACTATCTAAACACGTTATTTAGATTTTTTACTGAATTGTCCTCTTACTAGACTTTTTGGTTGTGGTGGTGGTAACAAGGTGGTACTTGCTCCGATGGCGAGATGCAGGCCGCTTAATTGGGATTCCTACGGTGGCCAGGGTCGAGTACTACACTCGGTCATCCTGCTAATATAATAAAAATAATAAAAAATTGAATGGATACTACGGAAAACTACATACTACCTAGTCGTGTCCCCCTAGTCATTAACATAAGCTGCTTTTATCGTAGTCTGATTGGCTAGTTTCATGGGTCTGAACTCTGAACAGATTGGCTTGGCTATACATTAAAGTCAACTTGGAAATGGTCTCTTTTGATGTCTGAAGTTCTGACTTTAGAAGATTGTCCAGTTATCTACATCAACATTAATGTATTGACTTGCTGAAAGAGTACGGGGAATTTAGACTACATATGATATTGCGGGTCAAAAGTGTTGCTGTCGAGGAAATTAAGGTTAAAGTGGCGGATGATTTTGCACGCAAGTGTCCATATAAACATCATCCGGAAAAGAAATGAATTGCTCATTACTTTAGCAAAACCTTAATTTGAAAGGCATCGTAATTTTAGTCTTTTTTTTAAAACGAACTTAAAAGAGTGTTTTCTACCTTATTTAGTTGATTAATTCTGGTGATGACTAGTAAGTAATGCGGTTGGTGACTCATGATTAGTTGACCAACGAGGTCGCGTGTTTATTACAGAAGTGAGAAACATTTACAAAAATTTTGACTTTATTTTCCAGCTGGGATTTCAAAGTTGATTATGAACAGAACATGAAAAATGATGTCACTACTACTTGGTCTTCCATGTAGATTTCTGACATGAAGGGGATTTAGTGATGGAGTGTCTGAGATTCAATGCCCCCATGTATGTACCAGATGGTATATGCTCAGAAGGCATAGAAGAAACTGGTAGACGCACTTCAAGCCATCATTCTCTGTCAATTGTTATGGGACGTGCGTCTCAGGAGGGTACGTTCTTGCATCTACTATGCCAACCATTCCAGTCTTTTCATATCAATACCGTACTGATCTTTGTGTTGGTGTATTATGGGAACTTAGATATGTGCTATTACATCGATTTATGTTGTGAGTTCATTCGTTAATCATCGAAGCCAGGCCATCTCGATCAGGTGGAGAATTCTGATGCTATCCTCATAAGTCACACCCAAAGCCTTGACCAGTACCATTAGTGTGAATTTGGCTGATGCTATCCTCATAACTCATCAGAAATCGAAAAAATGGGATGCTCTGATACACATTTGTGGAAACCATAAATATACTGTCTGAACTTTCCTGAAATCATGATGAGACTTGGTTCGTGATTCACTTTTTACTTGGCAACACATGGGATGAGTATCTTTGTGTCTTTTCGGTAGCTAGTTGTTAGATAGCTAGCTGGAAAAGCCCCCCTGCTCATGATTATCTCTGGCCCACATTCAGACGAGAAAAGATCTTTGTGCTTGAGTTTTGCCTTCGTTCGTCAAAACAATCAACTATGATTTACGGCTTTTCTTGCTGAGAAAACAACATGGTGGTTGATGAGTTGATATGTAACGTCATATAGGAGATCTCAGTAAACCAGAAAGTGCCCTATTGTCAAAGATAATTGGCTTCGGAAGCCGTTAATGTTCAACAAACTCGCAGATTGCTTATATTTAGGATTTGGCATGCATTAATGCACTGTTTTTTTCCCAACCTGAAAGAAAGGAACTTCTCGAGCTTACCTTTACCAATGTTTCCATAATGAAAACACAAGTTCTCGATGTGCATGTTTTGTTGGCGTTGAGACTCATGGGGCTCACCGTTACCTTATTGATCATTTTTTAAGGATGGGATCAATGAGAGAACAGAACAGTATGGTGGATCAATCGGTGACCGTTGTAGATTCTTGTTGCAGGTTGTTGAAGCAGTAGTCGCAGCCATGGGTGCGGATCAAGTTGCTGTCAGAATGTCACCGGCAATTGGTCATCTTGATGGCACAGACTCTGATCCACTCAACGTAGGCCTAGCAGTCAACAGGGAGACTTAATATACTGCAGTTCAACTTCGGCCAAAAGCTCACTTATCTCCATGTTACTCAGGCTCGCTACACGGCGCCTTATGGCCAAACAGAATCAGGTAGACGTGGCAGTGAAGAAGAAGAAGGTAGACTAGTGAGCAGATGGAGAAGGGCCTATCAGGGAACTTTCAAGTCTGTGCAGAGAATTTTTCAACAAATTAAACATATAGCGTGAATGTAATGGATGTTTTGGGAAGGAAAATGGATATTTTTGTTGGTAAACTAAATATGGATTTAAAACTTATTCAACTCTAGTTTAAAATAGTGCAAGTTTCAGTTTCACTGGATTTTTCTAAAGAAAGTTATAGTTATTTTATTAAAGACTTCTTAGATATAATACATGTTTGTTTAAAATTTGATTATGTACACACTTTTTTATTAATAGTTATGTTTAAATTTATAAAAAAATTTGTAATTAGTTGTCATAAGAGGAGATAAGAAGTTAAAATATAGAAATAAATTTTTTTCCAGTTAACCTTTTCTTTTCTTCTTCCTCATTTATATTAAGAATCTATACTTTTAACTCACTGTAACTTCCAACATAATAGTTTCAGAGCTTTGTTAAAATCACAACCAAAACTAATATCACTTTCCAATATCCACAACTAACCAAAACAAACTATAAATCGATAGGCACTATGCATGAAGTCTATAATCCGGTGTCATGGCTCATAAGACATTGTCGAGAAGGGATATGAAGATTCCGCAAATGATGATATTGCAACAGTGGCTAAAGTAAAAGCTTGGCAGCAAGTAAAGAAGAGAGAATAAAGTGCACTCTCAATTATTCATCAAGGGCTAGACGGTGACATGTTTGAGAGGGTAGCCAATGTGACAAGAGCCAAGGATGCATAGGAAATCCTAAAGAGTTTCATGGTCAGAGTTGATAGGATGAAGCAGGTGCAACTCTAAACTCTAAAGGCTAAACGATTTTAATAAAGGAGAATGAGTCCATAGCATATTATTTTCTCGAGTATTGACAGTGGTGAATCAAAAGAAGCTACTCGATGAAAAGATTGAGGATGCAAGAGTATTAGAGGAGATTTTGAACATGAAGAAAAAATGAAGAGGACATAATAAACCCTTGGAATAAGTTTAAATTTTCCTTTAATATAAGGGAAATGACAAAGGATAAAAAGGTCGAGGTCGTGGTAGAGGTCAAGGTTGTGGTCATGGTTACAATTAAGAAAACGGTGAGCAAAGTCATTTTATGAAAGTGAAAACAAGAGTTCTCAAAGAAGTCGTGGATAAAAAAATAATAATTGGAGAAAGGATAAAAGCTAAGTAGAGTGTTATCCATGTGAGAAGAATGATTACTATTCTTGGGAATGTCAAACTAAGAGTTACAATCACTACAACAAAAATGACATACAATAACATTAGACATTGATAATATGTTATAAAATACCTATCTATGGTAACATTATATCTTAAAATGTTATGATTCTTAATTTGATAAGTAACACTTTATGATTTTATAACATATAATTTATCATTGA
>JANIHY010000209.1:21688573-21700181 GCA_027479065.1 Erythroxylum brevipes
TTTTTAATTTATTTTTAATTCTCCAATTAAATAATTTATAATTGTAGATTAAGATTGGCGTCTAGCAACGCATCATAACCACCTAAATATTTGAGAATGTCAAAGTGGTTTTGACTAACCTTTCCGTGTGTAATTTTTCCGTATATTTCAACACTTTCATTAACCAATGCTTCAATTAGATATAGAGTATGGAATTAATGTCTACTCTATTTTAAGTCCAATTATATTAATTCTCCGCCATTAGCTATTGATTCAATTAATGACATTTATAAACTATTTACAAAATATCAATTCACCTTGATCAAGAATTTCTTGAATCAATACTAATCGAACATAATAGAACATTCTCCCTAATTTCTTCAGGGTAATGAATCATATATTGATCACACAACTACCTCCATATAGTTCATGCTACATCTAATGTCGATCGACTAAATTACTCATAATTAGAATAAGTCATAAGTAGTATCAAAATATAAAAATCCCTATATAAGATAACTTTGGAGACCTCAAGTCAAAGAATTACTCATACAATCATCACAATGAGAATTTTCATAGACATACAAGTAATGGTTTAAATGGATTTCTCATATGAGGTCAATTCAATGAACTTGCTTTTTAACAAGCACTCACATATTTATTTAAGTATCTTTGTACCATGAAATCGACAACTTCCTTCATAAGTAAAAATATAACGTGCGCTAATCTTTTTACATTCTATTAATGTTCATTTTTAATAAAACAATGATTAGGAACAATTTATGGATACTACATAAATACAATATGAATTTCATAGTTATAATTTTATTTGCAATGTATAATTATCTCGTAGACTTTATCATATACATCTAAATATGTATTAGATTATTTTGTCACTAAAGTATAATTAACTAATTGGCTGCAGGGCATAAATTAATAATCTCCCACTTTCACTAAGCCAATCATTTTTAAAGTATCTTATAACATATCACCATATGACGATCATGTTACTATTAGGACAATGACTTAATAATAATATTCTATAAAATTCTCTATAGTGAACACTTGTTTAAATCTTGCAACTTTCATCTTAATTATCATCATAGTTAAGAAAAACTTCATAAATACATTCTTGGATCTTTGATTAGACCTTCGTTCCTTTTACATACCCAATGGCTCTAATGTTTCACAATACATTACTGTCTTGAACAATGCAAGGAATTATATCAAGTTCATCCACATTAAATAAAAAGTGTATTATGGCTTCATTAACAAACATTGATACAATGTAAGCTTTCCAATCTTGAATGATATTCTTTTAAGTTAAATATAACTTAATCAAGGTTTACTTCTAAAGTAATATCTTTATCATCTTGAACTCAAATATCAACTCATACATAGAATAATAGATATCTTTAATACTTCACATGTATCAAATATCTTAAATACTAAACATCTTTACTACCTATGTACTTAGACTTAAAACAGATAAATAACTTTCAATATATCCTTATAGATCTAATTCCCATAAATAAATTGTCACCTATCCAACAAGAGTTGTTCTTGGACAATTATATTTTCAACAATTGAAAATTAAAATTATTGTTCTCTATGAGCAATATCTTTACATACTCCAACTAACCTTCTTGCAAACATGATAAATTCACAATCATCTTCAAAACAAAAATCTTTGAATTCTTCAAAAAAGTGATCTTTCATTGTCTCGTAACCTTTCAATTATACATCAAATGTATCAACAAAAGCACTAGTTCTAATTGGATGTATTATCATAAGATTTGAATTTTTCAAATTTCATCTTACTCCCTTTACTTGTCTTGATAACCATTCTCTTATAATTGTTCATTGAAACAAGCAATATTTTCAATAGGTTTGTAAGATTATATCTAACCTTTTGGATATCTTATAATTTTTTATTACCCAATTTAATTCTAAACTTTGTGGATAATTTATGCTTCAATCAAACATCACATCCTTAAATCATTAACTTTGACTCTTCCAAAGACTTAACATTTCATATCTGATATGAAATCTTGTTAATTGATCTAATTGGAACAATTAAAGGTAAGTCATTATGCTAGGCATAACTATAAAAGAGATAATATTGCATCATACAATATCTTATATTGTATTTTCCTCCTTACATAAATCCATACTCTTATGAAATTTTGTTGTGAAGGTTTTTACTAAAGAATCTCATTACCTATAGATAATTGAAAATTTAAAATTCACCTAATCAATCTCATTGAAATGCTTTAATATTTTTAATGCTTAATTTATACTTAGATTTAAACAAATTGAACTGTTCAAAATTTTAAATGAAATATTAAAAATTTAAATCAATATTTCATTTGGTAAATATGACTATATCACATAAATTTATTAGTAATCTAATGACATATAAGTATCATACTTTTATGAATTGTTATTTTATCTAATACGTCATATATATAAATTTAGCAATTTTATACCAACATCATCATTTAACCAAAAGTTGATTTGGTTATTCTTCAACTTAACAAATTTCACAAGTTTCATATGAATCATAATCAAAATGATACATATATCCTAGTATGTAACTTTATGATTCTTATTATGTTGATTTAACCAATATGACATAAAAGGATACTCTCGGTTATCCAACTTTGTATTCTTGCCAATTATATTAAGCACAAGTCTCCTTTGATCTAACAAATACAAACTATTTAGTATAAAATTAAATAAACTACTTTCATTCAATAATCCATTTTTTAATCATATCCTAAATATTATAGTAATATTGAATCTAAATTCAGTATCAAATACTCATAAATATGAATATGAAATATATATGATCTCTATCATGTTTTATATAGGAAAAAGTCATGCAATCATTTCTTCTAATGAAGACTATTGTAAGGCCCCAAAATATACCCTATTTGAAATAATACATGTTTATGAAAGTATATGTGTGATGGGATTTAAAATTTTGCTATGATTAAAATATGAAAGACTTATGACTTGAATTTTTGATCGAGTAAATTATAGTGAGTAAATTGGAATTAATTAATAATCTTAGAGAATTAAGGTAATTAAATATATATTTTGACTAGGAAAAATATCAAGTGCCAAGTGAAGTTGGTACATGAAAATTAGTATGACAACACCTATACTTTAATTGACATTTGGCACCATTGGATGATTGATATGTGGACTGGTTTCATAGGTGACTAGTGGCAACATTTTAATTAGGCAAATAGTATTACATGCATTAAGACACGTGGTTTGATAAATTAAGGACATCTAGCAAAGCAATAGTTAAAGCACTCTAGCTCATTTCAGCAGCCTACTCCCTCACTTTGGCTTCTTTCAAATGAAATTTCATTCTCCTACTCCCTTTCTCAACTTTTGGACCTTTGTTAAAGCTTGGATCATCATCTTTGTAAGTTATTTCATTAATAAATAGGTCTTGTGATTCTATGATTGATGTTGGAAATTGGTTCAGATGAGTAGTTATATTGGACATGTTTCGGTATTTTAACCATATCTTTCTCTGTAGGTATCCAAATTGGATGAATTTAAATTTTTATTAAACTAGACAATTATATCTACAACTTTCATGAAGGCATCGAATTTAAAATTATGTATTTGATTACTCCTATTATTTTATTTGAAATAATAGTCTTCACAATTATTCAGAAAGATTACTCTAATCTCTTTAGCAATCTAAAATCCTATTCAAATTTAGTTGATTTTAAGTTTGCTCAAAAAGTTAACCAAACTTAAATTAAGTAGATAACAACTTTATCAATCACATTGTACATTTCTTTTAGATTTATTAGATGACAACTCTTTTCAAAACATATCTTATATGTTATTTCTAATACTATCTCTAAATTTATAATCATGAGTTTTCTTATACAAATTACACAAATTTAGTTAATAATAAAAGCAAGTAAACAATTCTTATTTAAGTATCCATGACAAAAGCTATTAAGTATCAATGATACAAATACTCATTTTATCAAATTATTTGTATTTAATTTTATTATATTTTCTACATTTGAGTTCTAAAATAAGTTTGCAACTCAGGAGAAGAACATGGTTTACAGTTTTCTATTTGATTTGTAGCAAGGATTATTTGCCTTGGAACATCGGTTTTGGTAGAAAAAATTACAATAATTAAAAAATCCTTGAATTGATTAACATCTACTCGAAAATGTACGACTGACATGATAAGTCTGAGAAAGAAAACCGCGGCATTAGTACCAAGGCAACCCCGGTTTAGTGTGCAAAAGATCACACGAGCACGTGATTTGACACAAAATCAAAGCCGTCCACGTCAAGAGTTGGTGCGTCCAAACTAACCGAATTACCTGTAACATAGTTGTGATGGCATGTGTACACTATCTTATTATTCCAAAGACCCAAAATAACAAACAATAAAATACCAAAATATCTCCTGCCCAGACTCTGGAGAGATAGACAGATAGAAGAACAAGTACATACGCATTCACGCTCAAAGAGGCAACAGAGACGCGGATAGAAGAACAAGTACATACGCATTCACGCTCACAGAGGCAACAGAGACGCGGATAATCTTCTTTTCTTTATTTCTGGATAAGGTTTTCATTGATTCCCATCTTTTCCTCTTTCCTCTTTCCTCTTTCCTCTTTCCTTCTTATCCCATCCAACATTTCACGTCTCGCTCCACTCTATATATAGACATGTGTGATCTTATGAGTGGCGTATTCGTGGCCGACCCATGTGCTGTTTCAGTGGCTAAGCTATTAATGCTTGTGAATCTTCTGCTACTTCTGTTTCTGTTGCCTGCTGGCTGCTGCTACTTTATCTATTTAATTTCGTCATGTCGATTGCTTTGGAGAGGCGTGCTGCTGCGGGTGCTAATTCGATTCAGGTTTCTGGGTTTGTTGCCAAAATGCTGCAGTGCAGGGCAATCTTTGCTGGAGAAGAGAGGTTCCCGGTGGTGGAGAGGAGGAGTGAAGAGGACGGTTTGGTGGATTCTGATAGCTCGGAATCTATTGGTAAAAATAGTGACTTGTCCGGTGGCGAGGAGGATTGTGAGGAGTCCCAGGTTCAGAGCTCGTATAAAGGACCCTTGGATACCATGGATGCTTTGGAGGAGTGTTTGCCTATCAAGTAAGTATTTTCTTTTTCTAGTTAGCTGGTGTTTGAAATGGGTTTTGTTTTGTGTCTTTCGTTTGTTGGTTCTTGTCTTTGAGATGAAGCAATCGAAATGATCAATTACGTTGTAAAAGATTTTGAACTTTGAAGACAGATTATTGTGAGCAAGCAGTCTTGGTAGCTGAATGGAAAATAAAATCTATGCTTTGCGCCAAAGTTGTTATTTTCTCAGCCATGGTTGCGTACTAAAAACTTGCGCTTTCCCTCTTTTCACATAATTTCAGGAAAGGTTTATCGAAGTTTTATGATGGAGTATCGAAATCGTTCACCAGTTTAGCAGATGTCTCCTCTATTGCTTCTGTTAAAGACTTGGCGAAACCAGAAAACTGTTATACTAGAAAACGCAAGAACTTATTAGCTCAGAGTAATTTGATGCATAAGAGTCGGGGTCACCCTCCCACGGATAATGGAAGTGGCTTATTGAAGAGATCTGCAAACTTCAGTCGAAGTACATTACCTATTGGCTCGAGTATTAGATGTTATGAGAACTGTAACGATGGTCAACACTCTTACGCATTTCTGTCATCACCTTCGAGTTGTCTTCCACCCTTACATCCACATGGTAGAAGACCACCAAGCAAGGAATCATGTTTGGCACCTCCGCAACGAAACTATCCTTGTCGATCCTTTTCTCTCTCTGATATACAGTGTACAGCTGCTACGACTATCAATGACTAATTTGGGGATTTGTGGCAAAGATACCGATCTGACACTTAAATTTAGTGCCACGCAACTCCTTGTATCTGCAAATTGGATAGAAGTCATGGTGCATATAGCTACTGCCTGTTATTCCTTCTTTGATGTGATGGCTGATCACTCCTCATTTTTGTTACAGCTTTAGGTTAGCATTTCTGGTAATGTAACAATGCTTTTGCAGCTGTACTATTTCTTGTATTATACCTGTTGTGCCTCTAAATGACCATATCACTTCATTGTATCATAAAAGTTCTAACTGTATCTTCACTCAAAATTTCTGCCTTTTGCGTTTAGTTGCTCTGCATAACCGTCTTATAAGTTGTAATGTGACTATTTACTACCAGAAGTAATACATCACTATCTATAAACTCCTTGTTACCTCTTTTGTTACTTTTATTTCTTGTCAAATTTTCTGTCTGAATGCAGGTCGAGGGATGGTAGTTTGAACGATTGCACATGATAACATATTCGGCTAATGGATGTTCCTTCAGATTGATAACTAACATGTTCCTAGTCCACTACACGTCTTTATGATCACCACATTCCATAGATTTCTAGTTTCTGAAAGATATTAATATTGCCACTAAGTTTTTTCAGAAGAACAGGGTACATAATTGTACGGAACAAAAATCTGTTTTACGGAAACAACTCATGCTATAACAAATAACATGAAATGGAATATGCTAACATTGGCACGTTAGTAACTGGTTGTCTGGAAACAGAAAGTTCTTCTCTGGGATCATAAAATTATCTTGTTTGCTACCTTTTATGTCTAAGGCCAGAAACCTAACTGTCATCCAAACTACTTTGTAGGAAACTTATCACTTCTTCAAAATGAAGGAACTTGGAGAATCTGATATTTTTTTAAGCTTAAATGTCGATCATACTAAAGAAGGCTGTTCTTGTTGCAATGGAAGTATGCAAAATGACTTTTCGGTTGCTGCAGAAGGAACAATAGGGACCTTATATTGAATCCGGTTCAAGTTTCATGTTGGTGTTTGGAAAATAACCATATATGGATTCTTATTGGGGATTTGGATCTACCTAGCTCAGGTATCTTGAGAATTCAAAGAGATCTCACAAAAATGCAGATGCAGGTATGTAGACAGTATGTCTTCTAAAGTTTGTCCTTTTTGTTTCTGACCATTTCCCATTTCAACCTATTTAGATTCCAAGTTAAAATTACATGAATTCGAAGCTGCATCCCGGTTAGATATACAGTGGTTAAATTCAGAGTTGAAGGTTGAGAACCTGGTATTCCGTGAAGAGATGCTATCTCATCTGAAGTAAGTGTTTACATCAAAACAATCAATTAGTTCTGCGCTGTCTCTAGTTCGTCACTTGGTATTCTTTTTGTGTATGCAGTGATATAAACTTTGGAGTATTGTGCCTATAATAGACATATGTTCTTTTATAAGTAACATGGACATCATAAATTATGTTACTTGAGTATATTTGCTTGATATATCCTCATACTGCTTTGGTGCTAAGAACTCTGCCTTTTTTTCTGGACTTTGAATAGATTATCATTGATTGTAAAGAGCAAAGAAAGAAATCCAAGCACTTCTTTGATTCCATGTGGCATTCAAATATGAAATTGATTTCTTGTTATAAATTTACCCTCAATAAGATGCATCATAACCAATTGGATATCATTACAATAAATTAGAATATTAGTCTTTCTTACACTTTATTTACGGAGTTTCCTAATTCTAGAAGGCATAGTGCTTAAGGTCATTCAGATGATGGAATCACTTCCTGAATCTAACATTTTGTCTGTGGTTGTGAAGTTACGGTTAGCTGCAGAACATCAAATTCCAGATGTAAAAAGAATTTCCTCTCAATATCTAGTTTGTATTGAAGCAGAGACTGTTAGAATCCATCAAGATCGGAGACCTAACTGCTATATTTGTAGCAAAACCTCCCTGCTTGTAATCATGCAATTGATTGCAGCCTCAACAAACTTGGATTAACTTAAAATGAACAAGGAAATGTATATAATAAACTATGAAAGTCAACCACCACGTAGATTATTAAAGATGTTCGGTATTTATCGTAAAACCTTTAAAGAGCTAGTTATGACTAAGCCTTTTATCCTTGTTGGACATTTGCTAGATTTTCTTACGGCCAGATATTTGATTCTTGAAAGTGGAAAGTTATATAAGTATCCAGCTATGCTTGCCAAGCAAAGATTTTGCATTAATTATACCTTCCCATAATCAATGTCTTTCTCAATATAAAAGTGTATTCAATAAATACATTATAGGAACAACATTATGACTATATCCAATATCACTTTTAAGTTTCTGTTTTGGGTTCTGGCAGTGTCTATAAATCTGTTTTTGACTGGGGATCGAGAACAGTGTGACTGGATAAGCCCTTACATTCTTATAACATTGTTTACAGATGATATTTTCATAGCAAGCAGCAGGTCTATCCAGTATCTCCTCAGGTTTCTTCTACGTGCTGAAACCATTTGCATTTGTGTCCTATGAATTTGCTCATATTGTCAGAATGTAAAGAGCTGCTATGGGTGGCACTTTCCATCTGCTGGCTTGAGTCTGTTTTCATGGATCTTTGTACTTGTCATTTGCTTTGGATTGTTATTTCAGTGCTTGAACTTGTAATTGAAACTACCGCTGTATTTGACCAAGTTTCTTTACTCCTTTGCTTCCCTT
This sequence comes from Erythroxylum brevipes, assembly GCA_027479065.1. Classification (NCBI taxonomy): domain Eukaryota; kingdom Viridiplantae; phylum Streptophyta; class Magnoliopsida; order Malpighiales; family Erythroxylaceae; genus Erythroxylum; species Erythroxylum brevipes. The sequence goes on from JANIHY010000209.1 coordinate 21,697,129, forward strand.
AGATTTGAATAAGGTGGTGATTAAGCACTGTTATTCTGCAGGGTCCTAGGTTTATTAGTGTTTTTAAGGCAGCATACCAATCTGCCACACAATGGCTTCATCAGCATCTTCTCCGATCCCATTAGTTTCGGATGAGTATTTTAGGATATTTCATACAATTGATCGCCGCCTTTACACCATCCTTGTGATGCAGCTATGGAGGGAGCCTGTGGAGACGATGCAAATCATGGCCTTGTGGTTGTGGTTGGAAAGGATGGGTTACTACAATGCGGTGATGAAAATACTGTCCTTGCCTAACATTCTCATAAATGAACTCGCAGATGAAGCTATTATCTGCCTCAACTGCGTAAGCAGTGATCAATTTTCTTCTCCGTCTGAGAACGACATACCTCTGCTGCAAAGTCTGATGGAGAAGGAAATTTCTCTCCAGTTTTTCCATGAGTACAGGCTCACAGCAATGCGGGGGGTGAACAAAATTCTCAACGAGGTATGTGTCAGAGCATTAAGTGATATCATGAGCCAAGCTGTGCAGATAAATACTACTCAGAGCGTGATTGACAGCCAAACCATGCTGCAATCTTCCCAACAACCTCAACTTCCTCAAACTGGAGCTGTCCCTACAAATGATGTCAGGGGTTGGACCCTGGATACCGAGGTACCACCTGATGCCAGGACCTTATTCGTTACATTCTCTAAGGGCTACCCTGTGCGAGAATGGGAGGTCAGGGAGTTCCTTACTAGAGGTTATGGTGATTGTATTGAGTCACTTTTGATGCAAGAAGTAGGGTCTAATCAGCAGGCCCTGTTCGCTCGGATTATCTTCCGATCATCCAACACAATTGACAAGATCCTCAAAGGTCTGGACAAAGTAAAGTTTACCATCAATGGGAAGCATGTGTGGGCTAGAAAGTACGTGCCCAAGCGTCCCAGGTCCCCAGTCCCTTCTCTGCGAGTAATGCCAAGTTTTTCAACACCATTTCCGTCCTAACATACAACTCAGCGGTGTTGTTCAGAATTTATAATTGAATAAACATCACAAAATGTTCCCCCACATTTGGTTTTGTAGCTGTTGAAGCTCTTTTACCATTTTTTGGCCATACATATTACCTATGCGAATCTACATCTCAATTTAATGTCTTATTGTTATCTCTTAAATGAAATTCCCTGATTCTTTCTCACCAACCGACGTCACTTAAGTGGTTCAGTTTTCTTACACGAAATTCTATATAATGTGTGTCCAGACGACATTGTGGGCAAACATCTGTTTGGTACTTGCTGTAATTGACTTATTAACTGCATGGCCGCTACGTGGCTTACGAAATAGAACAAAATGAACTCCTAGTCCTATGTCTACTATCATTGACCAACCATTATTGCACATAATTCTTTTTCCTTTCAAGTGTCTACTGAGATTCCACTTACTCTGTCAACACCATATCACACGGATTTTGTCGGTGTACCTGGAATTTTACCTTATCAGGTGTCCAATAACAGTCTCCACCAACCTTCCTTCTATTCTATGATACTCAAAAAGTTGTTTTACAAAATTGAAAAGTAATTAGGTTTAATTGAAAATGAAAATAATTGACAACAAAAAATATATAAATTTCAGGACCCGACTCTTTTCTTTTCCGAGTATAGCCAATGTTGCCCAAATTTAGCTACGTACAGATTGATGGAACATCCAAATCCAATGTTTCCACTAAAAGGAAAGTAAACTAGTGTATGAAAATAAAAGAGTAAATGGCACGTAAACTTAGTGTCGTGTACATGATCTGGTATTCCAGACGAATTTTTATCATGATGTGTACTGATATTTCTAAAAAGCACATGTAGTTTTCAGCGAAAATCTGTTTGAACTGTGATAATTGAAGGTTCTGAAGCTTTTATCCCCTGAGAAGAAAGCGTGTACAGCAGGATACATGCATTCTTTGAAAGAAGATTTCGCTACCAAATGTTTCGCACGAGAACACTTGGTTTGTATGAAACTTTCGTTTTTATAATCTTCCAGAGATTGCAGGGCAAATTGTGAATCTTTTCTCCATACCTTTAAGGAAGTAGGCAAAGTAAATTAGATTTGAATGACTCTTAGCTTTAAATTGTCAGCATAGTACAATTGATCCTTATTTAACATAATCTCAGCGATAATTGAAGACATTTGCAGTCAGCTTTTTACCAACTTGTCACCAAGAACACTTGGTACACAAATAATAAATGGCACAAACTCATATTGAATGCATTTTAAAATAATAAATGGCACAAAATAATAAACGGCACAAACTCATATTGAATACATTTTAAACGATGTAGAGAGGGAATTTCCGGTCATCACTCATTTGCGCTCGAGTACACTAAACATGGACCGTTTCCATGTTGGACACCGACAATCAATAGCTAAACTACAAGTTCTAATAGCTAATGCAGCAACTCTTGCTCTATTATTGACTCGTAAGTTCACTTCATTCTTTTTCAACGCTCTATTGTCTGTCAGTACTTACACATTGTTACATATGTGAGAACTAGATCCGGTATCTAATACCCAAAATTGTGAAACAAAAGTAGAAAGATTGATTTCAATCATAAACAAACCTGAAATTGAAGCTACGTTTAACTTCTTTTCTTTCAAGTTGGCAAGATAAGCTTTGCAGTTCCTTTTCTAATGTTCAGCTACGTCACAATGAAAACAGAAGTCCTTGTCATTCTTCTTTTTGACACCGCCTGTTGGCTTTGCTACTTTAGCAAAAGCCTTCTTGTTCTTGTTCTTCTTCTTAAGGGTCTTATCCTAAGAAGCACGGACACGGACATACGCGACACGACACGAATACGGATATAGACACGGACACGGAGGCACATCAACTTTTAAAATTTGGTGGACACGGACACGGCATATATATATATATTAATTATAAAATTTAGAGTTAAGAAAAAAATCTGAATTCATAATATGATATATATTGATTGATGTGTTTCAAGACTTCCAACATCTTGATTGTTTACCTATGTGGACTCTTATCTGAGGCTTGCTGCCATTGCGAAAGCTCAAAACAATCTTC
>JANIHY010000209.1:21723517-21735134 GCA_027479065.1 Erythroxylum brevipes
TTAGAGTGGTATATAAAACCAGGGCCAAACACATCATAGTATTACACAAGAAAGTTACAAAACAAAATCGGTACCAATTATAACTTGGTATTAGGCATCAATTACACATAGCCTTGCGATACATAAAAGTTCCAAAACAAAATTAATGCCAGTGTTGCTTCTAATTTGATGTTAGTTCTTACGTACAACTTACAAAGATGTTTTTTTTCTTTCTCAACTTCAAGTAGCGTATGACTCTATCTTTGTAACTTTAACTATAAATAATTGTATTAGGTTTAACTTAGAGTTCTAGTCATTTTCAACATTGATGAAGAACTTAAAGCAAGATTGGAGGAGCCAGTGGCAACGTGTCTTTATCTTTTCTTTTACTCTTTTCTATATATTGAGATTTAATTGTTTGAGTTTTATTTTCAGTATGTTTAGTGGCTAGAAACCTAATTAGGATTAAGAATGTAGGTTGTACATGATCTTTTAATTATGAATACATGATTTGATTATTAATTGATTGAATTTATTCTCTTTTATTCTTAATTGTTCAATCTATGTATGACCATTAATTATTAATTAAATCACAAGAATTGTATGAAGGATTGAGAGGTTAAATATAATATGTGTATTAGGAGAATAAATTCTTTAGCACTAGAGAATGAAAATATCTAATACTTTAGTGATAATCAATTAGATTAATTATTCTTAATGAATTTATTAGGTTGAATTACATATTGAGAGGCAGTAGTTTCCTAATTGGATATACTTGTGTACCTCGAGAGAGGAGATAGACACTTTATATTAATTGTTATTTCAACCTAGATAATCAAATTTATATAATAATTGGAATTTTGGATAATTGAACTTTGAACCTAACATTTAAGTTATTGATATCCTTTATCTAGTTTATCTGCATTTTTTAGTTAGTTTAGTGAATCCCTTATCTATTATTCAATATGGTCTTTAATTTTATCATTTAACTAGGATTAATAATTAAAGGGACATAGGCTTTTGTGGGATCGATGCTCTGAAATTACTTCAATTTTATACTTACTACAATTAACTTTAAGCATTTGCAATTTCTATAGATCAAAAGTTAGCATACCCAATGTATAAGACTCCCCTCTTTGCTGAGTCTGGGGAGGGTTATGATGTACGTAGCCTTTTTTTTATAGTTTTACAAAGAGACTGTTTTCATGACATAAACTTGTAATCTTACCCCGTATGGTTATTGTCCCCGTACAAGGGGACAGATAACAAAACAAAAAAATCCTGTCCATCATAACCGTTTGGTTTCTGCCTCGACGTACAAACAAATCCTGTTTACCATTTTAAGGAAGGACAAAGTTACTTTGTCTTTTGTCGCCGGATGCAAAATCAAACCTCAGCCGTTACCTTCCCCTCTCTTCTGTCTCCCACGGTCATCTCGTCGGTGTCGCATCCTCGGCTCGTCTGTCGCACCCTCGTCTAGTATCTGACGATAATGACGGGCAATGACGGAGTGGCTGGAGATGAAGGATTGAAGAAGAAGAAGAAGAAGCATTGGTGGTGATGGTGTGTCGGGTTGGAGTAATGATGTAATAGCGACATTGCCATTCTTTTGGCTCAATGACTTTTTGTTTTGGGTTAGTCTCAAAAGGTGTAGAATGAGAAACGAATAGTATAAAAGTAAAGTTAAGAGAAAGGTGAAAGTTTATAAAGGTCGTGTTGGTTAGATTCTAATACATTTGTGCCTCTTTAGCTGTCTCTTTGCATATTCCGATGACAATTTGCGGTGGCGAAGTGGCAGTGTTCGTAGAGACGAACGTAAGAACCTATATGGTGTTGGCCGTCTCTCCAGACATCTCCGCCGCTGATTTCAAGAGTAAAGTCTCTGGTTAATCGGAAAAAACATGAAAAAGTTTATATCTTGTTCACTCTCTGCTCTAATATCATTCCCTTCTTAGAACTCATCCCTTTTTCATGCTTGTTTTGTATGCAAAATCTCTTGATGTGCCAATTTCACTGTCTGTTTCGATGTTTCCCATGATGGGTTCTTTCCGAATTTGTTTTTTATTTTCCAGTTTGATTACGAGAATGCTAGGCGGATTTCTCGACTTTTTTGTTAGCTTGTCAAAAATCTGACTGCACGATCAAGTGATTATAGCCAGTACTAATTATGCTCACCTGATTGCTCAAAGTCATAGTTTTAAATTATGGTCTGCAATATTGTTGTTAGGATCGGATTGAATATTGTAGTAAGGGTCCAGATTGTTATTGAAATTTGCAGCAATTGTGTAAGATCATTCTGCTCAACGTTACTACACATATTGCATATTAGTTTTCTTGTTGTATCATAAGCCAGAGTGATTGCTGGATTAGTTTTAGTTTTCTTGCAACTGGTCATTCTCTGACCTTGATGATTCCCACCTTTGAACTATTCTGGTGTTAGATACAAAGTTGAAAGGTATCTAATTGTTGGTTATTTCCAGATAGTATTCAACTAATCAAAGGCGTCAACTAGACTTCCGTAAGTTTCAACTCTTCTTATATCCTTCCTGGAGATGTTAATGTCTATTAGAAATTGTTCTGTAGGAAAGCTTGAGGCAGCACACTTCAATTGTTTCCCAAAATCAGGAGAGATTAGAGTGCAGAATTTAATGGTAAATCGAAAGAGTTGCTTCTACCACCTGCCAGATTCATTCCCAATAAAGTACTCTTTCCAAGGTCTCAAAAGGACATGGTTTCTTCATGCAGAAGTGAGTACTGGTACTTCCAATGTCTTGGATAAATCAGGTATTATACAAGCATCTTACTGCTTAAACTGACAATTGAATTTCAGATTTCAGCTATGTCACTGACCATGTCATGATGAATGCAGTAAGGAATGACGTCACATGGAAGAAGATGGAAGGATTTCAGAGCACCAAAGGTCTAGGAATGGTTCCTGCAACTGCTTCTGATGCAGACAATACGAAGAAGATGACAAAAATAGTGAAGAACTTCTCATGGATCAGTCTCAGTAACGGTGTGAAAGGATGCCCAAACAATAAAGACACTTCAGACGATGTATTGGAAGGTTTTCTTTTCACATTCTAGTAAACAAACAATCTTTCACTCCTATCATGGATTCCAGTAATAGGTGATTGAAACTGATATCTGTTCCAGGTACTCATACCGTTAATAAAAATTGCTCGCCAGTTAACTCTGGAACTGAAAGTACATGTTGCAGCTCACGGTGGTTTGACTGCAATTCCACAGGCAAATGGAATGAGCCTGAGAAACAGCTGAAAGCTAAGCATAGCACTGATTATTCAGTCACGCAAACCTACCCATTGCCTCAGTTTGCCATGAGGATGCCAGCGAGGATATGTCGTCGAACAACAACTACTGACTGTAGACTTAAAGGGTCAGTGTACAAGTTGGAGAAAACAGCTGCAGTGGGGAAACGTATCCTAACAGCTGCAGCAAAGCTTAGAATCTCCAGAAGTAACCCAAGACCTGGTATCTCCTTGTATAGAGTTAGAGGTTCCCATGGCTCATCTATGATTAGACCTTCAATTTTTGAGATCAGTGATGATGAAGACTGAATGATAACTGGGATCGAGAATGACAAAATTGGTCACACTCATGGGAGGTGCTACTTTGTGCTTGTAGGGGAGATTTCCCCATACTTCTCTCTGGCTGGTTCTCAAGAACATAGTCAATTAGTTGGCTGTTCTACTGAGTATGATTATTGAGTGCAGAAGTAACGGAGCAGACACTCCAATGAACACAATACCAAATGTCTTCATCGGAAAGTCACAAAGGCGCAATTGGATGTCGGCCTGAACAGTAACATGGAGCAGTTCTATCTGAACTTTTATGATACACTGGCTTGCACAACAATCACCAAACCTTACATTTAAACCGCAGCCAATGGATTCTGTTTTTATGGAAGAAACAGAAAAGGATTCCTCATAGATGAGCAGAGTCTCCAGAGTAGAAATTCCCAGTTTTGTAGGATTGGAGGGAATCCTTTTCGGTTGCTGGACAGGCACAGATTTCATTATTTTGATTCTGGATTGAATGAATAATATAGGATGTTTCTGATACAGCTAACTTGCTGATACCTTAAAATGCTCTTAAGTGTTATTTTAGACTTGACAAGGAATTTAAATTTGAGATTGGTGTCGTCCGAACCTTGAAAAGAAAATATTTTTGAGTGCAAGTAGAATTTTGAGTTTCAAGACACTCTATCTAAGTTAGTTTGAACTTGATTACTTAGCTTGAATTTAGCTTAAATTTGAGTTTTTCTTGTTTGATTCCAAAGAAAAAACAGAGCTAAGAAAATATTTGGAATAGTGGAAATGGTAACTATGTATAGAGCTTATATATCTGCTTGAGATGGGAGACGAAGAAAGATAGCTCCTTGCTTGAAAACTCTACAATTGCATAATCAGGCAAGGGTCATTCTCCTTTCTGAATAACACTCCTGAGATCAGAACCAAAGACTGACCTTACAGAAAGATGGAATGAATACAAATATGAGTCGAGGAGGGGACGAAACCATGAGCAAACTATCCTCTCTGCCAAGACTCTGAATTACCATCTTCCACAATAAACAAAAACTAAGGCAAAGAGAACATGCTACAGAGGGGCATTATGTACAGAGGCAAGGGCTATAGAGAAAATAAAACCGGGTTAAAATCCACAAGATGCTCTGTGCAAAATGTGGCTACTCAAAGCTTGGTGTACGACTAAATCTCCCTTTCAAGTAATCCTCTATAGAGATATCTTGTTCAGTGCTGCTGACTGAATTGCAGTCATCCTCTAAATCGAGCAATGCAGTTCTAAGATGGGATTGGATGTTATTAAGATGTGGTTCCCCATCCGCTGCATCAGTTTCTTCTGATGCACTCACTTGTTGCCTTGCTGAATCCATTGCTTCCCTGTCGCCTTGGAGGAGCTTCAAGATCTGTTTTTACAGCATTTGTAAGGGATCAGCTTACAAAATAAAAGCAAATGAACAGTTTACTGCATTTGAACTCACAAGACCGATATCTGGCCGTGATCTGGGTGAGCGTCTGATGGAAAGAGTTGCTGCTAAAACCATTCGCTCAATCTGGTTATCGTCACGATCACCTCTAACATGTGGATCAAGCAATTCAGAAATTTTACCACCTTCTAGAATTGGCTTTGCCTGTGAATTTCAGAGTCAATGATTGTTTGATAGAAGCATTTTTTAAAGCACCAAATTAAATTTCTTTAGGGTACTGCAACCAAAATTCTGAAATCTCCAAATAAGAAGAAAACTCAAGTCATGCAACTGAATTTTCTTGTACATGTGCAAGTATAAAACCAAGCAACATAATTCAAATGGATCCTTTTCATATACAACTTGTCTTCTAATTCTGCCTTAGCATTCTGCACACTTTAGTTCCAGGACCAGAAGGACAATTGAAGAAAATAAAAGAAACATTGCAAAAAAGAGAAAAAAATTTCTCAAGCCGCCAATTTCAACCAGAATCTTTCTAAACATTTTTTAAGGGCAAGAAACGAGGTGTGAAGGTTGCTTTTGGAAGAGGAATAAAAATGCTTACCCACATAACAAGGCTCTCATGGCATTTTGGATTCTCACTGTTGATTGGTAATTTCCCAGAGAGAAGCTCAAGGAGGACAACCCCAAATGCAAACACATCAACTTTTTCACTCACCTTCCCATGCAAAAAATACTCAGGGGCCAAGTATCTGGGATAGGAGTGAGAATCAATAAGAACATTTATACCTCAAAACAATTAACAAGTGGCTCATATAAGAAGAAATAACTCACCCAAAGGTTCCTGAAACATCAGGGGAAGTTACATGGCACAAAGCACTAGAAATGCAACTTGCAAGTCCAAAATCTGACAGCTGAAGTAACAAAACAAGTTAAAACTAAGCACCAAAATCATGTCAATAGAAAAGCAGTCCCCACAAAAGTACGGTTCATGCCTGGGGCTCAAAATCATCGGATAGAAGTATGTTTGAAGATTTAACATCCTTGTGAACAATAGGCTTATCACAGGAATTGTGCACATATTCAAGTGCCTCAGCTACACCTAGTGCCACTTTATACCTTTCTTTCCAACCAAATGCATCGGAGATCTTATTCCCTTCATAAGAGAAGCAACTAGGAGTTAGAATCACTCATTTGAGGAACATGTTATCTCATCACATAAGTAGAGAATTCATAATACCATGAAGATTCTCCTCCAGGCTTCCTCTTGATAAAAAATCATAAACCAGAATCAATTTATTGTCCTCAAAACAAAACCCAAAAAGAGACATTAAATTCTTGTGATGTAATTTTGTAATGATCTCAATTTCTGAAACAAATTCTTTCAACATATATGCAGATGGCTTCAAGATTTTCACCGCCAATTCCTTTCCATCTGGAAGGCATCCTTTATACACATGACTACTACCCCCTTTGCCAACCATATTTTCTAGAACAAAAGGCCACAAAAAATTAGTTAAAATCCCAGAATAGAAGAGAAAGAGCAGACAAGGAAAACCCATATCAATACATGAAAGGTATGTGATGAAAACCAACCAGGGGTGAAATTTGAAGTGGCTGACAAAAGTTCCTCATAGCAGAATAATCTACAAGTTGAAGAATATTTTTCATGTATGCCTTTCAATTCTTCAGGAAGGTCACTTAAGCCATGGTGTGGTGAAATGGGAGACCATACAACCTCAGGGCCTACTGGCACAATAGCACCATTCTCTGCTTCCACATCAAAACAATGGCCTTCAAGAGTATCTGAAGCATATTGTTTTTGATCTGGATAAACCACAGAAGAAGAATTCTGGCTCGATAGTGCCAATGCCCATTTGGCCAGAGATGTTCTCTTTGTTGAATTCTTCCCTAGAATTAGTCGCCGAAGAAGTGACCACCGCTGTTTAGAACTAGATAATGCAACAGAATTTGGTTTTGGTATGGTATCACTCCTTTGGATACTGTATAACTCCAGCAATTGGTTTTTGGAGTCATTTGGAGACAATGAGCCTGAAGTAGAATGTACAGAATTTTTGTTCTGGGATTTTCCTGAGCAACTTTGACTTACTTGATTCAATTTGTCTGCCACCACAGCATAAGTTGTATCACTTAGTAACTTGATATCCTTTCCCGAACATCCAACAACTAGGAAAACAAGACTAGAACTAAAATTATGGTCCGGACAAACATAAAACTGACCATGTTTGAGATCCGGACCACAACAACAAATCAAAATAGCAAGTATAGGAACAGAACCTCTAAGCAAAAACCAAAAGAGTAAAGGACCAAAACCTTTTATAGTATCAGATACCTGTAATTGTTGCTTCTCTTGTATACACAAATTTGCCATTACTAACAGCATAAATGGACAAACTTTTGGACAACTTTCTGGCGCAATACTTTGCTACCGAAGTTGAGGAGCGGATTCTGTGGGGGGATTTGGAAGTTCCCACAACAACCTTGTTTGCATTGCTTGATTTTGCTTCTCTTACCAGAATTTTCCGCGCCGAAAAACCTCTGCACACTTTGAGCTTCAAATCCACCTAAACATAACCCTTTTAACTCATTAACACAAACCATTGTAAATATGAAGAAATTAAAAGACTGTGGAAAGCCGTATTCCTTGTCCAATTTAGAGGAAACTTTGAAGAAAAACCTTACAACTATCACTCAATAAAAAGCCTTTCTTTCCCGTAAACAAAACAATCTCAACCATTTTTTAACAAGTAGGAAACATGAAGGCCACATTCCCTAGAAGAACGAAAGGATCACAACTTTAATAAGAAAAGATGAAACAAACCTGCTTTAAGTTGCAGAAACCTTCATAGACAGCCAACAGAGAATCAAACGCTTTTACTAGAGACATAAGCGAAGAAGTCCCTCCTTCAATTTCCACCAGACACACACACACACCCACGAAAGCCAACAAAAAGACGTCAACTTTGAGAACAAAAACCAAAACCCAGAAAACACAAAAACACACACAAATGCTGAAGTACCGGAGACAGAATCAAGCACGTGCAGAGCAATGACCCGATCACCGGGGTTGGCTACTTTCATGAGAGCCCACGTCAACAATTCCTTACTCTGAACATCCAACTTTACTCCCACCACAACCACCTCCCCTACTCCGCCGTCTCCATCCTCCCCAGCGGTGCCCACCGTGCGTTCGCTGACCAACTTCATCGATCTCCACCCAAAAACACGCCTGAAAACACCCCACTGGCTTCCCTTCTCACTCATACAATTAAACAAAAGCACTAGACGCTAAAAACAACTTTAATCAGTAATAATATATTAAGTAAACGTCACTTTCTTTCTTCAGATCGTTGTTTCCTCTCTCTAAAAAATGCTCCTGAAAGCCGCTTTTTTCATTGCATTGAGAAGCGAGCAACGAATCTTGTTAGGAGACGAGATGTTAATTAATTAGTTAACTTCTTTTAGATATTTTCTACTGTATGTGCCACTTTATCACCGTCATGCTGCTCCACCACTTTCTGCCGTTCGTTCCTCCTTTTATTTGTTGACCTTGATTTGATGTACTAGGTTTGTTTTTTTTTTTACCTTTTAATTTTCTTGGTAAATATTGAGTTATTGACCCAAAATCAATATGCCTATTACAAATTAATTAACTTCTAATCAATTCAGACTTTTAAAAATTTTAAGTTTAGGTTCCAATTCTCAGCTAAAGTTTGAATTTTTTTAATTGAAACAATATTATTTTAAATAAAATAATGACATTTTTAGTTTAAAAATATATTTAATCTAACTTGGCTCAGGCTCTATCACGTTTGATCAAATTTCAAACCGCATAAGACCTACTAAGATCAATCTCAAACTTGAAACTTTAGGTTCGATCACCCAATCCAATATAAAGGATGGGTTAATCAAGTACAAAATAATAAAGGAGTAGGCTTAAAAATAAATAAATTGTTAGTCGTACAATATTATTTTAGTCAGACTTAAATCTAAAAGAACGAGGAAAGGGTTCGGATAATTTTATCGCTTGTCATCAACTGATCAAAGTAAAAAGACCTAAAGTAAGAGATTAATTGGGGAATTTTTTCTCATTCCTATATCATAAAATGATAAAGATACTTTCATTCTTTATCAATTTTTTCTCATATTTTTTGTACCACAAAAATGAGAAGTTTTAGATAAAAGTTAAAATTTAAAATACTTAAGCTCGAATTCAATCCGATCCAATCCAATCCAATCTGTTTTTATGCTTGTCATTACAATAAGTTTGTGGAAGTTTTCAATTAAACTAAATAAAGTATTTTTTGTAGGATTTTTTTTCTTGTTTTTGTTTAATGGAGAAATATACTACTCCCTCAATACTATGATTTTTGTCTTAAAAGATTTTCATTAGTTATATTACACGAATACTAAAATTTAGTAGATATGATATCTTTCAAGGATTTCTTGTAAGCATGGTTTGGTGACTTGACTAATATAAATGTACTCATAATTATATATCGTAAAAAGTGTAGAGTGATAACCTTTAAATTATTTTATAATTTAAAGGTTATTATGTGTGTCGAATAATTTATTTATAGTCATAATTTACAATTATAATTTTTTTATTTTAGATATAAAGAGATAAAGCAAATGTAATCATATTTATTATCATCATTACTCGTACGATAATCATAATTGTGCAACTTTGATTAAATGTAGAAGATTGAATTGAAGATACTGTCTATTATTCTTCCTTGAGAGTGAGATGTTCCCAATATGAGCACTTCCTATTCCTTTCTATCTTTGCAAGAAATGAACTTCTGTTGCTTAATATTTTAGCAATCTCCTTTTATTCTATCGTACTTTTAAAAAATATGCAAAAAAGAGGTTTTTCACTCATATTATCGACATCATTATTACATTTAATCTAAAATTTTACAGTAAAGTAAGATTTGGTAAAGTCTAATAATACACATCCTTATTCTTACATAATAGATAAGCTATTTTTGATAAATTCACATACACACGTGATAGAAAAATAATGATACAGGTTAAATTATAGTAATCTTTAGATCTAATTATAATTATTATATAGAGTTGCTTGAAGAAAGCATGAGAAAGTGATAATAAACTTATTCTTGTTATTATTATACAATTTATTGTGATAAAATAAATAATACAAAAATTCAAAATTTGTTACAGTAATCAATTAAAGATATTAAACTAAGTTTGATTAGGTTTAATTTATTATTAATAAAATAAATTTGAATTAATTGAATTTCAAATCATATTTTAATTTAATAAATTAATATATACCAGATCAATTTGATAAAATAATATTATTATACTTTTGACCCAAATTTAACTAAAATTTTGAGTTTAACTCAATTATTGATCACGCCTAAATAATCTTGTAAACTAAATTTGATTTTTTAATAACATTTGACAAAAAGAAGTTAAAAACAACATATCTATTAGTTAAGAATAAGATTACATATTAGCAAATATAGAGATGAGCATTAGGGTAATTTGAGCCCAATTTTTACTGTTAGGGTTCGGCTCGAATTATTCGAAATTTTTTTCCCTTACCAAGCCCGAACCCGAACTTTCAATTACCCACCCGATTACCTGAATTACCTATTTATCCGGCCCGATTTACTCGAATTATCCCAGCCCGATTTACCCGAATTATCCTAATTACCCTATTTCATAATTCTTTTAAACCTAATTCAGGTAATCAGGTCGGCCCGATTTTTATCGGAGTTACCCGTCCAGGCCCGAAAATAATTCAGGTAATACCCGGATCGGCCCAAATTATCCGAAATTTAGCATTTGCTTACCTGAATTAATTCGAGCCCGGTCGGATAATCGGGTCGGCCCAAATAATGCTCACCCCTAAATAAATATTCTCAAATTCGGCAGAAATTTTTTTTAAATTGTTGGTGGAAAGGACAAATGAATGGTAAGCTCCAAGAAGCAATATGTTTCAGCTGAGCAATGCAAATTATAGAGAGTATCGATAATGGAAAGCAGCGAGGCATTGCTTAGATCACCGAATTCTATTCTATGGCCTTAGTAGTCGTTTTAATTATGCCCAACGGCTACTCCTAAACGACTCTTGAGGTGTAAGTGTCTAGCAGCTAAGGAAAGAGACGACCCAGCATTGCACATAAATTCACATCTCCGTGCACATCACTCTCATCAATCACATACCGTGCATTATACTTCAGAATCACCTTTACGTTCTTCCAAACCTACGGATCATATTCAAAAGTCATAAGTTTCAAGTTGAGTCTGAAGTTTGAAAATTTCAACTTAAAATTTCTCATATTTCAAATACTTAAAGTAATTCAATAAAATAATATTATTTTAATATTGATGTAAATTCAGTTAAATCATACTGGATCTGTATATTAAAAACCTAATTCATTACTATTCCTACTATCTAATATTGACTTAAGATATAATAATAATTAATTTTCTTTAATAATAAAAGAAAATTTATTAATTAGCTTCACAATATCATATCAAAAACTACTATTTTAAAAACCGGACTAGAAATTAAATCAATCAGACAAAAAATTAAAATTTTAAAAAATTCAACTGATACTTAACCGTTATAAAATTAATTACAAATTAAATTAAATAATTTTTTAAAAAATAAGATCG
>JANIHY010000209.1:22232603-22243650 GCA_027479065.1 Erythroxylum brevipes
GAGAAACAACTACTTATAGAGCAATTTCCCATTTATTCATTGTTTGTTCTATATTTTGGATGCAATCTATTTCTAAATATATTCCAAAAGAATTTATAACTTTTGTTCTCAATAGATCTATTGGTGTAAATTCATCTTTACATTTGGTTATCATATAAGTTCCAACATATCCTAAATTAGGTCAATTAAAAATTTATGAAGAATACCTAAGAGGTGGATTTCTAGAAGTACTAGGCACATCTTTAATATTAGGATTCTAGTGAACTTCTTGTTTAATTAAATTAGGTTTTATATGTGCTAAATTTTTTATCTATTCATTTAATTCCTCAATTTTCAAATCAAAAGCTTGTATAAAAATTTCCATTTTATCTATAATTAGGAGTATGGAATGTTAGAAAGTGATGGATAAATGTATGATTGAATGAACTTAGAGTAATTGAGATTTCTTAATACATAACCTAATTGCAAACAAGTTATATACAAACTATAATAAATGAGCAAGATTTGTGAATAAGGATACATACCCGAGGAAATTCAATTGAGCATGTATTGAACACAACACATATACATGTTTATGATTAGGTATTCATTTGATTAAACAAGTTAGTAATGTATATATGTGTGTGTATTACATCATATAGAAGCACAAATTGACCGACTATAGCCTAACATTGCCGGATCATTAAGGAAATAGCTATCCTAGAGCATACTGTGAGTCAACCTGAATGTTCTCTCACCATAATCTAGTTGCTTTGTTTAAAATTCAGTTCTTAAATTGCTACTCATATGATTGTGATAATTCTGAACAATTAATTGTTCGAGTAGATTGGTATTCGGAAATGTATTAGAAGTGTGTTGTAAATGTATGTGAATATGAAAATATGTTTTCTTATTTGAATGTTGAATGTCAAACTTAGATCCGAAGAATGTGATATATGACTGGAATATATCGAATGTGAAATAATGAATGCATCATATGTGAATTGTTGCATCTCATTACATTAAAATGCATGAATAGATAAAGGAGTTGTGACTAGAGTGACCCAAGTGAAAAAAAAGCTTAAAGCTAAAAAATTTGTATAAAGAACCGTAGGCTCAGTTATCAATGAGCCCAGTATATATAATGGATACAAGACAATATATAAAATAAACCCGATATCTGTAACAGATATGAGATAGTTAAATAGGCGCTCGATTACAACAAAGTAAAAATAAAATGGAGTCACATGTGCATTTACATGTGCATCCTTATTTATTAAATGATTGAATGGGTATACCATATTGACTAATTGAATTAACATGCCCATTGAACTAGGATGAAATGTTGAATGGCTGAAATCAATGAAGTATGTGAAGTGATGTGAATTATTCATTTATATGACATATTTGGTAAATTGGACTATATATGTGTTATTGAGTGCTAATATGAGTGAGTACATTGATGATGGTTCACTCACTGAGTTCGTAAACTCATCAAAATTGCAATTTTGTTTTTTCAGATACAAAGAACTTCTAACTCGTAAACATATTAAGTAGAGGTCTAGTACTTGTGTTTTAGAGCAAAAATGGCTCAAAGGTCGATCAGTTGACACTAAAGAGTCTAGATAGAATATTTTAGTATAACATTCCATTTTATGTAGAACGTCTTGTAAAGAGTAGCAAACTCTTAGATGTTGTTGGTAATATATATATATGGATTATGTAATGTAATGCTATAATGTATGCTCATGTTTATGAACAAAATGGGAAGTTTGATCTTCTTAAATACTTGTGTTATGTATGATGCCTTAATAAGTGAATGTGATTGCTCTAACATGCCATTTCCATAGGGTATATTCTCAGATAATCTATGGATGTTCGGGTATATGCACTATGGTAGTGGTGTGTTACAAATAAAATATAATTATATCTGCTTGTATAATGATGTAATTCAATAAGGGTTTTTGTACATGAGTATCAAGTTTATTTTATTCAAAAAGTAAATGATCACAATTGGGAAATTCTTTCATAGTTAACAACATAAGTTGTAATGTTTCTTATTACCTTTATCTAGGTGTAGTCTATAATGCTCGGAAAAGCTAAGATGTAGTGCTTTGTGTTCTTTCGTATATTGATGGTTTTTGAGCTAATATTCAATAATTGTTGCTTTAAAATCTAATATAGTATTTAATGAAACAGACTTATAAGTTCTCAACTGTGAATACATATTCTCTAGCTCTTATATACGTCTATTTTTATTGATCCTTTTTCCTGAATTTGTTGATGGATATCTTCACAGTTTGTACACCAAATAGTTATATCTCTGATACCATTTTCGCACACAACATATCACAAGGTAAAATCAAATTTTGTATCATAAAATCACTAAATCAACAAAATATCAAACACAGGGATCTTAATCATTAGAAGAAATAAAAGATTTACAAGATCTAAGCTTCTTATAATATCAAAGGTTAAAGAGATTTGAAACAAATCTTCATCCTTTATGTTATCACTAGTTTTTATAATATTAATAACTTCTTCAAAAAGGGTGTAATTATTTCATTTATCCATTCTACATAATCTAAATCTATTCAAGATAATCCACATATAAAATTCTCTAGAAAACAAGAAATTATGATTTAATTATATGTATAATAGTATTACATTTCCATATTAAAAGGTCCTTTACACCTCTGTACTTGTATCTTTAGTGTTTGATTGTAGCTTTATAGGGTTTTTGTCGAATCTTTTATATCATTTAAGCTCTAACCTTAGATTAACGTAACTAACTTTGACACTTCCTTTAACAAAGTCCATCATAACCTTAATTTGTTTCCTACCTTAAGGCATATACTAAAGATCTTAGAATAAGAGTGTCATTTTTAAGATGGAAGCCATAAATTGTATTTGCAAAAAGGAGAGATTTTATTTCATAGTGGAAGATATTACAAGGATGAGATATATAAAGATTGCTTGATGCCTTATTACTACCCTAAGGAGCTTGTTTATTCATGCAGACTTGAAGTTTGAATTATAAAGTTAACAAAAAGTATATCTTATCATCTTTTTCAAAAAGTAGATTATATCTATATGGGATTCTTTTTCATCTGAGTGGTTGGAGAGATTTCCATCATATCGTATTAAGTTTTTAATTTAGAATTATCACTATATATAGATGCCAAATGTTTTAACTTTATCTTTTCCCTCAAAAGCCTCCCAACCACTTGTACAAGAAGGGCATATATTTTTTGTATGCTTTTAGATATGACATAGTCTTTCCTATGCTTTAGGACTATGTCTTATCTTGCCTCTTTCAATCATGCTTATTTTCATTTTCTCAAAATTTTCAGCAGCCAATGGTGTCTTTTTGGTTGGGGCTATCATTAAAGAAGAAAATTTTCTTTTTCCAGCATAGGTTCGAAATCCCTTTTTAAATGTTACCTTCATGCCAAAAATAACAATTCTCTTCCCGATTCCTCTTTTGTAACGAATATCATTTAGAAAATTCTTTTTATAAGTTAGTATCCATATTAATGGATAAATGTTCTGCCTTTCCCGAAGTAATAAAATGGTAAGCATTATATCTTTCTTCTTTATGAAAATATAAACCAGTAGATAATATCTTTAATACCAATGTATCTTTCAGAGTTATTATAAGATTATTTAAATAATAATCCTTAACCCCTTGTTAAATCCATCTGATAAGTAAAGATATTTTAGGAAACTGTGCTTTAGTCAAATATATATCATTTATTGTTACAAGATCATACCAATCTCGAATATTTTGAGGATGAGCACTTTACAAAAAGTTCATTCTATGGTATATCCCATAAAAGTCAATATTTTTGTTATCATTATTTCGTAGAGAGTATAAATCTCTCGTCACCTCATAATGCACTTGAATAGCATGATGACCTTTCAGAAGGCTATCAAACATGATATTTTTTGTATCCTCAATTTGTGTGTAGTATCAAGTCTTAGAGAGATATTATCAGGAGTAACCTCTATTGGCTCAATCTACTGACTAGTAGATTCTTTTATTGATGACGAAGAGCACGTGGAAGATGTATCTTCAACTATCTTAACCTTATTAACTAGGTTATAAAGCTTTTATTATGAATAATTGTAGTTTTTTTTAGCTTGGCTTGCCATATATGGCAAAATGAAAGAAGTAACTTTACAACTTCTTTTGGTATGAGTTAAAATTTGTGATATCTAATAAATCTTTGATTTATGCTGGCAAGTATCAATATCCTTGGAATTTATTTTACAATAAATCAAATATCTCTTCTTTAAGGTTGACAATCTCTTGTTAAAAAATCTGTAAGAATATTATTATTAGATTTGATAATTTCAATATTAAAGGTATACTTTGCTAGTAAAGTCTGCCATTTTATATATCTTTATATTTAAGTTTAAAAAGTAAATTGTTCTGAATAAAAGCTTTATATTGAGTATAATCAATTCTGAATAAAAAATTTTTAGGTTATAAAAAATAAAATTTTTGGCAGCTTTTTACTGCCACCAATATTTTTTTTCATTTATATGATATCATTGTTGAGTATCTGTGAAGGTTCACGAAGTATACCTAGAAA
Source organism: Erythroxylum brevipes (assembly GCA_027479065.1). Classification (NCBI taxonomy): domain Eukaryota; kingdom Viridiplantae; phylum Streptophyta; class Magnoliopsida; order Malpighiales; family Erythroxylaceae; genus Erythroxylum; species Erythroxylum brevipes. The sequence goes on from JANIHY010000209.1 coordinate 22,237,181, forward strand.
GAGATTCATTCATATTAATATTAGAATCATCATAAGCTATCTTTTTAATACTCTACTCTATAAATGATCAGAAGCATCAGTTTCAAGGATTAAATCATCATCACTAGTTAGTAAAGAGAGTTTTGGTAGGGTAGAACAAAAAATCTTAATTTTCTTCACCTGTTTAATCAGGTAAGATAAGAATTCAAATCTTGTTTTTCCTTTAAAAGCATTTGAAAAGGTTTTCTTATTTCAACTAGGTTTTGAATAAAATTAGAAGCATAGTTTATTACTCCTAAAAATTTTAAACTTGTTTCTTTTCTGTAACTTATTAGGAAATTGCAAAATTGTTTTGAGGATATGTGGTTAAACTTTAACTTCCCTTCCATCTATTTCCATACTAAAGAATTCTATTTCAATTTGACATATCCTACCTTTCTTTCAGAAAGGGATAAACCATGTTATTCACATAAATGTGCATGTTTATAGAGATGTATGATATGTTAAGCAATATTATTACTAGCTATTAAAATATCATCTACATAACAATGTATGAAATTATGATACTTTAAGATATTATCCATTTTTATTTGAAATATTTCTTGGTCATTTTTCAAACCAAAAGACATGAATAACCATTCATAATGACCTTATGGAGTAAAGAAAGCAGTATGTGGAATGCTATCTTTATCTATTTTTATCTGTGAAAATCCACTCTTATAATCAAATTTAGAGAAAATTTGTTTTTCCTCTTATTAACTTTATTAATATTTTTTTATAGGGTAAGAAGTATCCATCAAATACGATATTATCATTTAATTTTTTTATAATTTACCATCATTTCTAGCTTTATTTCTAATTAATTTTGCATGCTATAGAAGAATGAGGGGTTTTACTAGGTCAAATGATCTTTGGATTTTCTAGTTCAAGAAGTTCCTTTTAAAATTCTTCTTAATCTTATAAATTATATCTCTTTATAGTGACTCTAATAATTTTTTGTTTCTCTATAATTTCTAAATGAGCTTCTTCTCTGTTTTTATCCCAAATTTGTAATAGGTTATCAAAATAATTTTTCTTTATTTTCTATTTTACTAATTCTAGTCCATCTTTGATAGTTTTATCTATTGATAGCTATTATATTTTCTATTTTCAATAAAGTTTTTCCTTTTGGAAACATCAGTTTTTTTTTTTAAGAATTTGCTTTGTTTTAAGCCCCTAAATCCCTAAAATGATGGCCTAGAAATGTACATCAATGGGCCAAATGGGTAGAAATGTTACCACAGCACTCTAAGAGCTTAACAGACACAAACCTAGAGATCGAAAGAATAATGCACATGAATCTTTGAAGGACAAAACTATGGGAGTTTAAGCTAAATCGTCAAATAAAAGACTTGGGTGGTCAGGGAGACAATGAAAAATCATACATGGCTAACCAACTTAGAATTATGTCAACTATGCTAGACTAGATTTAAATGGTGTAGATTCTAGCATTGTGAGGCTTACTGTCAATGCTAATAGCTTTGAGATGAAGTCAAGCATCATCCAGATGGTGCAATAGTTAGTCCAATTTGATGGACTTTGAGATGAGGATCCCAATGCACACATCTTTTAATTTTTGGAGGTATGCAACAATTTTAAAATTAATAGAGCTAACAATGAAGTCATTTGACTACACTTTTTCCCGTTCTCTTTAAGGGGAAAGGTCAAACAATGGTTAAACTCCAAGCCATTCTCTTCACTAACTATATGGGAACAAGTGATAGAGAAGTTCTTGCTAAAGTATTTCCTATCAACAAAGACTGCGAAACTGAGGAATGAAATATCCTCATACTCCTAAGTTGAAGTGAAATCTTTATATGATTTATGAGAGAGATTCAAGGAAATGTTGAGACAATGCCCACACTATGAATTGCCATTATGGATGCAAATTAAAATGTTTTACAATGGGCTAAATCAAATCATAATTCAATCTATATATGCAATAGCTAAAGGGACGCTTAATAACAAGACACCAGAGGTAGCTTAAGACCTGATAGAGGATATGATGACGAATAACTATCATTGTTACTCATTTATAGCACGAACTAATAGGCCAACAGGAGTGTACAAAGTGGAGGCAATGGAACATTTGGAGAGCTGAGTGGAAGACTTAAGCAGAAAGATAGACATAATTACAATAGCTCCATAAGGTTGAGCAATGCAGTGCAAGGTGTGCAGGCTAGAGCATCAAGGAGAAGATTGTCAATTAGTTTAGTATGAAAATTTGGACTATTTGGGGAATGTTTGGAGACCTCAAAATAATCCATATAATAACACCTACAATATTAGTTATAGGAATCACCCTAACTTTTTTTGGAGAAATTAGGGCCAAACAAGGAAAAACCCTTCACCTGGATTCCAGAAGTAAGCATTGTAGCCCAAGCAGTCTGGTGTGGACAAGTTGATAATGGAATTTATTTAAGAATTAAGGGTGAAACATCAGAGATAATAGAATTTCATGCATAACTTAGAGGTTCAACTTGACCAATCGACAATGATATTAGATTAAAGACAAAAGGGGAATCTCCTGAGTACCTTTGAACCAAATCCTAACTAGCATATAAAGGCAGTCACACTTGGAAACGAAAAGGAATTACATAAAGACAACACAACCTAAAATGAAGAGGAGGATCACGAGCAGAGTTAGAGAAGACCAAAGATATAGAACATCATCCAAAAGTTAAAGAATTCTAGCCCATTATACCATATCCAACAAAGTTAAAGAAGGATCACTTGGATGAGTAATTCAGTAAATTCCTCAAGTTATTTAAAGAACTTCATATTAACTTACCACTTAATGAAGCTTGCACAGATTCCCAAGTATATCAAAAATTTTAAGGATCTATTATTTAATAATAATAAGTTGGAGGAATTGGCTACAATGAGACTAAGCGAGGAATGCTTAACGATCCTACAAAAAAAGTCACCAAAGAAGCTTAAAGATTCAGGGAGTTTTACCATCACTTGTTTTATTGGTGATTTGTTAGTAGAGAAAGTCTAGCTGAATTGGGGGCTAGGATTAACTTAATATCATATAAATTATTTAAGAAATGGGGAGTAGGGGATCCCAACTTACTAGGATGAGCATTCAATTAACTAATAGATCTATTAAATATCCTAGTTGTATTATTAAGGATGTATTAGTAAAGATTGACATGTTTATCTTGCTAGTTAAGTTTGTTATACTTGATATGGATGAACATATAAAAGTACCTTTGATTCCAGGATGTCCCTTCCTTGCTAACGACAGAGTCATTATTGATGTTAGTGATGGTAAACTACTTCTTAAGGTAGGAGAATAAAAGGTCATTTTTAATGATTTTAAGTGTGATGATTCCTATTATTTTATTGATATTAATAATTTTGTTCAAACATCATGTAAGAATGTGTCTAAAGACGTGTTAGAATTGTCTATGACTCAAGATGAGGACAAAATGAGGCTAATAAACCTTGTATGAGAACAAATGTTGGACCCTGAAATTTTTTTCTTTTTTTCTTTAAGTTAAGAATGATTGAAAATAAATTTTGAGGTTTTGATAGATTAATTATTTTGGAGTTATTTAATTATGTCAATGTTAGTAGGATTTATTGAATGGGTAAGTGGAATTAAAGTGTTAATGGAATAAGAATGTTCAAGGGCATTTTTGGGAGATCACTTAAACATAAAAGACATAAGGCTTATAAGGAAGGGCAAGATGGAATTTACACAGTCATTAAGGGTAAAAATAGAGGAAGAATATGTTGTCTTACTTGTTAAGAAGATAAAAATGTGAATTGAAGGGAGAGACGAGTGAAAAAAGAAAATAAGAGAGAAGAAGAGAGGTTTCAGAGAAAGAAGAAAAGAAGAGAGATCAAGCTTGTTAAGGTAAGTTGACCATCTTTTCTTCTTGCTTTATTAAAGAAATGGGTTGTGTTGAGGATGAAGCAGTTAGAGAGAGAAAGGGGTTTGTTTAGAGAATGAAAGGTTTGTGTTGAAAGAAGAAGAATTAAGAGAACCCAAATGATTTTAGGGTTTCTAAACTAGGTCTTTTCTAACCTAGATGGACTATGGGTAGGTTAGGTTTAAATTCAATTTTATCATTTTTTGATTCTTGAAGTTTTATGAATTTTCATTTAAATTTAGATTAAATGGGAATTGGTTTATTTGAAGGAAATCAAGAAAACCTTACTCAAGAGCAAGAGGAAAGGCAATCTTGAGCTTGGATTTTTAACAAAATTAGGTGGGTAATGTATTTATAGTTATTGTGCCATTGGGCAAATTCTTACCTATGTGTGTGTATATTGATTTGCTTGAAATTGAAATCATTGTGAATGTTTGGAAATGCATGATGCATTATGATTATGTTATACCTTGAAAGAGGTTATAACATTTTGAATTAGATGAAAAAAAGAAAAAGCATGAAAGTATGAGCATATGATTAAATTGAGAATAAATTTGCTTATGATTGGGCAAGAGAGGAAACCGTTTCATTAGTCACGTGCACGTTGACCTTTAGCCTTCTTCCAGCTTCCCGCTTGACACCACGAGATCTTGAGAATTCGGACTCGTTTTGTTCATGATGTAAACTTTGGTTTCTCTGTTACGTTCCATGAAACTCTCGAGCCATTTGTTTGTGTATTGCATCTTTAAATTGTCGAGTATGGTGCATAATTGAGTATTATGTTTAATGGCTGAAGTCTATATTGTGGATGATGAGTTTAAGCTAAACTGATTAATGCTTAAATTGCTAGAATAGATTGAGAATGCTTGAACTACTAGATCTACATGTACACATGCTTGAATTTATGGTCAATTTCCAATGGCTATAAATATATTAGCCACTGAGCTGTGTAGCTCACCCCACTTTCCCTCCTTAGGTGCAGAACGAGAAGGTTAGTAATCCTTGCAAGGAATCAGAAATTCCAAGATATTAGAAAGTTTTGTAACTAAGTTAGTTCGATCATTTTTTGATAGTTTTATAAGCATATGAAACATTGAGCATCCAATGTATTTTGTATCTTGTGTTAAATCTTTGATGTAATGTTGTTATGTCATTAAAGCTATGTATGAACTTCATTTTGAATTAGGAATGAATTGAGAACTTAAAAAGTTCTAAAGTTTCCAATGTGTATGTGCTCATTTATCTTGTAGTTGTACATGTTAGACCCCGAACTTTTCTTAGATTTTAGAATTTTTAAATGAAATTAAATGAGGATTTGGTAGTGATTTTATTCTTGTACAAAGAAAAAGAAAAATTCATGAAATGGTGTGACATCCCATCACCGATGAGAAGGGTAAAATGGTAATTTAGAATGGGTTATGAGTGTGTAAACGTATCTCGACGTGGTCATGCCTAATATGGCCTCCATATATGCATAAATTGTAATTTTTGTATATGCACATGTTTGTACATGCATTCATGACATTTCCCTGCATATGTGTTTATTGTGAAAAATGTGATATTTTTGTTTGAAAAATTGAATTGGAGTGATTTAGGAGTGTTTTCCATTTTTAGGGACTTTTACAAATTTTTCTGAAAATGGCTGTCAAATGGCACTGAAAATGGCTGTCAAATGGCATTAGAAATTAGATACATGATTTTATGAATTTTTAATGTGAACCATTGGAATTTTGGGACAAAATTGGGTAGAAATTAAATTGTATTTGGAAAGAAATTTTAGAGTGCTTATAAACAAGACAAGTGGCAAGTGACACTTGTCACTTGCCTACTCATGTCTTGAACTTAGAGGTATATATTATTAACCTAATTGTTATAAGCCATTCATGATGGTTTTAGATGAAGACCAAAAAACTCCTTTATTCTTCTTCTCCCATCCGTAGCTTCTTCTTGCCTCCTCCTTGGTTGGTTTCCTCCATTTTGTAAAGTGCCACTCTTCTCTACCTTAACAAAGCTCTTCTCTCTTACGTGCATCCTCTTCATCTTGTTTCTAAAAACCTAACCTAACCCTCCTTGAAGTGATGATGAGCGTGTAGTATGGTGGAAAGTAGAGAAGTTGGTTTCTTATGAAGAATTGAGGGAATTAAAAGCTTAAGTAGGTAAAGATCTTATTTTATGTTCATAAATTGGTAGTTGAAGCCTTAATTATGATGTCTTGAGCCTTAATTTCATGGTACTTGTGATTTGATTATGTAGCGCCCCCTCACCGTAGGGTACACACCGGGACGCCCGTGGGTCGTTCCGACGCATATCCAACAGTTCGGAAGTGCTACGATCGCAACGATCACTAAACACTCGCATGTCATCAATATAAATAAACCACATCATGCAAATCACTATAATTTAAATCCATAATCATCAAATTTCATTCATAAAATCAGTCCAACATATAGACCAGTCTATCAGTCCCCTACAGGCCAAATACATCTCAAAAAGTAAACTGATAAAGACGTCTATACTAGGTCATCACAAAAATATAAACATCTCCAGCTGACCGACCTATGATCCATCGCA
>JANIHY010000209.1:22506254-22521362 GCA_027479065.1 Erythroxylum brevipes
ACTGTAAAAAAAATCTCAAACTTTGCTCACTTTTGCAATTATAACCTAAATTTAAAAAATGGTAATTAAATACTCAAATTTTAAATTTTTTTCAACTCTAGCCTAACGTTAGTGTCTCAGTTAAGTTTGCTAACATGACTTGTAATGTATTCTAGAAATCCTAAATACTTATACACGTCAGACTTAATTAAACTAACTCAACTAAATTAAGTCGTTTAATTAAACTAACTAATTAAACATAACTAAACTATGTCATTTTAGTGAACTCAAAGACAAGTTAGGAAAAGGGTATAATAACTAAAGTTAAGAATCCTTAGATAGAATTGAACTAACCATGTATTGTTTCCTTTATATAAAATAATAATAATTCAAAAAAGAAGAATGAAACGAGAACCAACTAAGAGATGGGTAAAGGAAGAAATTGAATCTCTAAGGACAAAAAGGTCTACCCAAACGAGTCTTATGACTACGAACAATGAAGTGCCGCAACTTTCCTTCTTGTTCAACCAAGTACCCTTCATAAAGAAAAGCCTTTGAAAACTTGTTCTCAACATCTCCATCAACATTATGCACAAATACATCTGTCTCTCCCTCTTTCCTGTTCCTCACCATTAATCCTACCGTTTATATCACCATCATCTTCCTTGGAGCTTCATCGTGATACCTTGTTGGTATATTAACCATGATCAAGTTCCAATCCATATTGTAAACTTCTGTAAGAAACCTCTAAAGTGCAAGTGGCATTTTGAGAACCTTGGATCAGTCACCACCTTGCACTCATCTATACTGTCTCCGTTTATGAGCTTATTGGTTTGGTGCATTTTGGTGTCGTATGTCATATGGTAGGACTCTAAATTTTGGAGCTTTTCTTTGATCTGATTAATCCAACTCTTGTCTTTTTTTAGGAATATTGTTCTTCCATTGTCGTGATGCAGAGATGCCCACGTCAAGCTGTCATGGACTAGGCCAAAGATTAGGAAGTCGTCGGGGGATTTTTCATCTAAAACTCAAAGTATGACTGATATTTCTTTAAGGTCTATTGCAGGGTGATGTTTGTTGTTGCATAGTGGACGAGAGCGTGAGCCAAAGAAGATGGAGTTTTGGTGCATATTGGTGTTGAAGGAACTAATAAACATAAGATTGTTAACAATGAAGATTGTGGTTGAATTTGACACTCATGGTTTGATTTAGGGATTTTAGTCCAAAAATGACATAGTTTCTTTCTATCTAATTAGTTAATTTAATTAAACAACATGGTTTAGTTAACTTAATTAGTTAGTTTAATTAAGTTTAACATGTATAAGTGTTAAAGGTTTCTGGAACACACGACAACCTTCATCGACAAACTTAATGGAGACACTAACATCAGGCTAAAATTGAAAATTTTGAAAGTTTGAGTATTTAATTATCACTTTTTTAAGTTTAGGATATAACTGCAAAATTGAGCAAAGATTGAGATTTTTTTGGTAATTGAACCTAACTTAAAAGCAATTTGTGATAAAAGTTAACAGCAATCAAACTTAAGATTAGAAAGTTACATGGTAATATTTTCTCGATATAGAAGCTAAAGATGAAGGTTATTTATACTAAAAGGCAATTGTATAATAACCCCAGGGCGCAGGTGAGTTAGTAAGGGGCTCTCCTGGTTTAAGTGAGGTCGTGGGTTCGAACCCTCCTCATGTATATAACCATTTAAAACTTAGAGTTAGAGTTTTGACTCTTGCAAAGGACCTACCCGGCTCAAGCGAGGATTAGTCTAGGTATGGATGACTTAAATGTGTCTTCTCATAGTTGGGACCTGCCTAGGACTCCTCGTGGGCAACAAAAAAAAAGGCAATTATATAATAGCCATCTATGAAAGGCTAGTGCACTTCACAAATGACTTCAAATACAATAAAATAGATGTGAATGATATTGCAAATATCCAAATTGTTTTAGCTTATAAAGTTTTGTCAAATATGGACAAGAATAAAACAATAAAGAAGAAATGAGATGATCTCATAAAATTGTATGGAGTCAAATCATTCTATAACAATTTTTTATTTAAGAGGAAACTTTATACTCTTCAAGTTTAGAATCCACTTTGTTAACCATATCAATACTTTAACAACTTTATTTTATTAACTCATATTATTGCCTATAAAAGTAGAACTATATAAATATATTAAACTTCAAAGTCTACCTCACTCATATAATCAACTCGCCATCATTTTAACTAATAAACCTTCTTACATATTGCATTGTATTTAATGATATTATAATTAAGGTTATGGAAGAAGAAAATCGATATAAGAATATGAAAGGCAAGTATACTGGTTCACAATAAGTTGAAGCCTTGACTATACTAAATAAAAAACCAAGTGAGATCAAAAATCATTATTAATAAAAATTAAGAAATAAGAAAATCTTAAAATGTTATAACTATAGCAAGAAGGACCACCTTAAAAAGGATTGTTATAATTTAAAGAAAAAATGTAAATCCTCAAAGAAATTTTGCTAGTACTTTAGTTGAAGGCAATATTATGTGTTGTAACTTAATAATACAAATGAAAGTAAGAAAATACTACTTCATATATGACTTTTGAATCAAGAGATATGATGTATCTTTAATGAATGTACAAATGGGCTTGATAGATTCAATGTGACCCATCATCCTTCTTTAGATGTATGGACTTCATACTTACATATGAGACTCAATGATTTGAAAAGAGTAAGTTCAATAAAAATAAGATCCATCCATATGAGGAGGTAAATTGCTAATCAAAGGCCATTTTAGGTTCTTAGTGGAAGTTGAATCAAAAGTTTACTAGGGTGCATAGAGTCTAAATATACTTCTTGAAGGATTGCCTATAAAAAGGAGACACCCTAAAGTAAGTTCTTATAACCATTATCTTATAACCATTATCATTAAGCTTAATTAAGAAATTCTATATATATTTAAAAACACTTTAGTTCTCACTAACTTGAGCATTAGAGTGTCTTCATCGAGAACATCTTTAGCACTGTAATTAGTTATTTTTGCAAGCCTACAGATCTAAGACTAACTCGACATGCCTACTTCAAATTTATTGTACGTCAAGCTACATTTTTCATAACATGTAAAAGAGATTGGTTCTATTATTATGAACATATCTAATTAAGTTATCCTTCAAAAGTTATTAGCATTAGAACAATCATATACTATATATATATATTAGTACAATTTGTACTTTTCAAGAGGCATGGCATATAAAGGACTTGAAAAAAAAATCTTTGTTAGATGACTGGATGATTTGGATACAAGATTAAAATAATTAAAAAAATTAAAGATAATTTTAGGCACACTTATGCTTATGAAAAGAAAGAAGATATATGCAAACTCATATAAGTTAAAGGGAAAGGTATTTAAAAGCAAAAGAATCAATAATTTCAAAGAATCCAAGTGAGAGATCTTCAATGTTATGACATTAAAGACGTTTGACATATATTTGTAGAAGAAATGAAGATTCTTACTAAATAAAAATTACTCCATGGATTCACAAATATATCATCACAATTTTATGAGTAATGTATTATAAGCAAGCAACACCATGTGAAATTTAACACATTAAATTCAAAAAGTAAGACTATTATTGATTTGGTTTCACTCTAATGTGTTATAAGTATCAGTTCCACCTTTGGAAGAAGCAAAGTATTTTGTATTTTTCATTGATGATTATTTTAGAAGATATTAGAAGTATCATATAAAAAGAAAAGGTGATGTATTCTTAGTTTTCAAAGTACAAATTGAGCTTAAATTTAGTAAAAATATCAAAGGCTTAAGAACATATCAAGGATAAGAATATACTTGATTTTGATGCATTCATTAAACAGGAAGGTATCAAAATATAATTTACTATGACAAACACTCTTTAGCAAAATGGAGTAGGAAGATAGATGAACAAAACTCTATTAGAAAGCATGAGAGTAATGTTGCGAGTTATAGGCCTAGATAAAGGTTTTTAGCCAAAAGCATTTAATAATGGTTATTATACGATAAATCAAGTTTCATCAACTACTATTAAGTTGAAGAAACTAATGGAGATATAGATTGAAAAGCCGTTTTAATTTAAACCTTCATATATTTGGAAGGCATGTGTACATTATGCATAATATCCAAAAAGCTATACAAAAAAGTACATATTTTAGAATATGCTAATCTAGTGAAGGAGTATCATTTATTCGATCTCATTGCCTACAAGGTTATTCTCACCAAGGAGCTTATTTTGTAGAAGATAAGTTATAAAGGGAAAAATAAGACATAGAAATTAAAAACAAAGCTCATGATCTAAAATATAGGTGAAAAGGAAGCTTCAACAGTAGGATCCTTCTAAAGCAATACTAAAGTAGGTCTAAGAACCCTTTTAAATACCTCCAAAAATTCATTAATTAAAGAGTACAAAAAGGCCACCAAATTAACATACTCAATATAAAATAGAGGGGAATACTGGATACTACCTTTTAACATAGGAGGGAGAGTTATAAAGTTTTTAATAATGAAGGAGTAATTCATATGCATCTTAGTGGATTGCAGTAATGTAAGACAAAGTTGAAACTCTTTACAAGAACAAAACTTGGGAACTTATATTGTTATTATTAAAAAAAATGAAGCTAGTTAATAGTAAACTAGTCTTTAAGATTAAGCAAAATGGTGAAGATAAAGTAGAGTAGTAATATGAAAAATTGGTGGTGAAAGGATATGCTAAAAAAAGGAATCGAAGTTAATGAAATATTTCTCTTTGTAGTTTGACTGACTGTACTTAGATTTTTCCTAGCAATGTGTGTTATATTTGATTTAAATCTAGACTAGTTAGATGTAAATATTGTTTTTTTTTTATGAAAATCTTGAAGAAGAAATTTATTTGCTTCAATGAAAAGGTTTTAAAGAAAAATGAAAAGAGAACTTAGTTTATAGATTAGTTAAATATTTTACAGTTTTAAGCAAATATCGAGGTGTTAGAATAAGAGATTTAATTCTTATATTATAGCCTTGAAATACAACTTACTTAATGCAAACCCTTATATATATTTTAAGAGATTTTGATAATGATTTTATTATCTTATTGTTGTACCTATGACATTTTAATTATAAATCCCAACAAAAGTTGTATTAAAAAATTGAAAATACAACTCATGAATGAATTTGACATGAAAGATTTATGACCAACAAACAAGATTCTATAGATGTAAATTTATAAAAAACATAAATAATTTGAAGATAGATAAGAGTTAATTAAACAAGGTTTTGTGATGCTTTAGTGTGTAAAATTGTAAACCAATCTATACCATTCTTCCTTTGAACTTTAGACTATCCTCTAGTATAAGGCTTAACAATAACGGTGAGAGGCTAGAGATACCTCAAATAGCAGGTGTATTAAAATGAGGAGTTTGATGTTTGCCATAATTTATAAAAGACTAGATATTGCACATGTAATAAGAACAATTAATTGATAAATGATAAATCCTAATACAGAGTATTGGAATATTGTAAAGATAATCCTAAGAAACATTAAAGGAGCATTTGATATTGCTTTACATTATGGAGGGTCATAGTTTATTATAAGATTATACAGGTGATGCTGTCCATTATAAGTTATATGCTTATGTTCACTAATAATGTTATAAGTTGGGTCATTGAATATCGTGTCAAAAGTAGAATATATAATAACTATAAAGAATAGTAAAGACAGGACATGATTAAAATGATATTGAAGAAACTTAGGCATAAGTAAAAGCAAATAAACTTCTATTCTTCTCATAATAAAATTCTGAACTGAATATTGTATTTATCTACATGATTGTTTTTCAATTTTACTGAATTGCCATCGTGTTCTATTGACTCCGATTTACGGGAGACGTACATGAAGTCACCAGCTAAGAAAATCGTGGATGACTACTAAAATATTTGGCATGCATTCTCATTCACGCCACAGCTAAGAACTCGTAAGCCACGACCACGCGATGTTTATGTTGACGTCTCTCCCCTGCCACGATTCTTATTATTCTATTTTCAATGCAAGATATTATTTAGTAGCCATCATAACTTTGGAACATGCCGAGCTTGTCTATTCACTTCACCGTCTCTTCTACAACTTTGCGTATCGTCGGGTTTATTTTAACATGAACCCGTCAACTAACCTATGACTTAACAGCCAACTAACATCAATGTACTCGTATAATCTTGAAATCGATAGATAGAAAAAGGGATGCCAAAATTAAATAACCAATGTTGGAAGTAATCAAAGACATTTAATTGTAGCTCAATAGCTAACCATGTTGGATTCGTCAGTTAACTGAGTTCAACAAAAAAAAAAACAATTAAATATGGGACTTCGTTACATCCATAATCAAATTTCACTACTACACGTCTTGCTGACCACAACCGTAAACGCAGTTTGTTAATTTATGGTTAAAACACGTGAATCTATAGTATTAGTTATATACACGACCTTGAAACGTACGGAGCATGTGTAGACACTTGTCAACGCGGACTTTTTTCTAATCTATTTTTAATAATTCATTTAGTTTATATTAATGCAGTAAAGTAAAATTCCATTTTTGCCTAGTGCTCTCTCTCTCTCCTTCTCCAGATCTATGGGTGTGTGTTCACGTCTCTTTGTACAGAAGTGCGACACTTCGTCATCACCTCCACCACATTCTCCAAGATTCAGCCTCAATTCCATCTTCTGATACCTGCTTCTGTCGCCTTCCCATCTTGTTCATATATACATTGATGTAATCGGTTGCCTCTCTCTCTCCCTCTTTTTGTCTCCGTAAATCTATGCGCTATGCTGCCAATCTCATCTTCCTTTTGTCTACGACATTGCTTTTTTGCCTTATCGTGTTAGATCTGCCACGTTTGACTTGCTTGATTCTTTGGTGGCTTGCTTTTCAGATTCTGGTAATATTGATCTCGTACGAAGAATTTCGTTCCTTTGTTTCTGTAATTTTTTAATGAGAAATCTGTTTGCAATGAAATGGGGGCATGAGAGGATCTTGCTTCGGTTTCGGATATAGATTCTGGTTTGATTTTGTATTCCTGGTAGGGTTTATCTTGAAGTTAAGCTTACAATCTCTGTGCCGGAATTTGATTGGCTGTTATTATCTCTGTTTTCATGTAACCTACGTCTCGTCAATAGCCGTAAGTTGGCTACTGTTTGTCTAATTTGTGAACATTGGTATGGTAATACGGCAATGTGCTTGCAGTTCTTTTGGTCGGCGATCGATGGTTAGAGTATTCGGGAATAACTTGCCTGGTAAGTTCGCTAAAGTTGGCTATTTTTTTGTGTGGAAAGAGTCCAAGAACCTGCAATGTATATGGTGATGTGTATCATATGTATAATCCTTAAAATTAATGTTAGCAATTAATTTTGCTATATGCTGGAACTCATGCCGATTAAGTTGATGGTCAAGTCAATGACTGGTTTGACTAGTTTGTTTTTATTTAACCTTACGTATAATGATAAGATATAAAACTTATTTCTAAAGTGGGCCCTTTTTTGGGGTTAAATTAGACACAATTTTTACTAATTTGAAACTTATGTAAGTAGACATGAGCGCCATGATAATGGTTTTCTAATAAAATAAGTTATTTTATTAGATTTTTCCCCAGTGATAAAGTCTTCTGGATCCATCCTGTTTGCTTGCTTTTGAATGTTGAAAATTTAGTGTATTATTTTCATCAGGCTGTATGATACTATCATTAGTTGACTTTTCTCCAAGTTTCTGTGCATATGGGAGTGGATTCATTTGTTGAGATACTGCATTGTGTTTTATTGAACCAATCCAAGTAATGCATGATCTTTTGTAAGCAGTATTTTTATCCTCTTCCTTCTTAGTGAACTTCTCATATTGTCATGCAAACTTATCACCGACTGTCCTTTTTAATTTCATAGCAGCAAAAATGAAAGGAGGCTTGTACAGATTCAGGGTCACAAAGATCTCCCTGTTTCTCACTGTTCTTATGTGCACAACCATTCTTTTATGGGCATGGGAAAGGGCACCGCATGTTACTGCCTTGCTTCCACCAAAAGTTGTATTGCAGTTATCTAAAGGTAAATTTCTGGCATACATTACCTTTGACCTATGGTTGGAGCCCTTATGCACAGTTCTAATAACTTTGTGAAATATTGATGTTTAGTGTATTAACGAGTGAGCTTCATACTGTTGCTATACATGAGACTTTCCATTATTGGAATATTGACCTTCTTGAAGAAGTTTGCCCAAAAATGATGTTCCTAGAGATAAATCTCTTGACGCCATCTTAGCCTCTTCAGGCTAATTGCAATGCTCCTTTTGGCTGGAATCTATGAAATCCATGATTTCATTTTAATTGTTCAATTCATATTTTGGTACTTTTTCCTTCTACAATTTGATGCATACACACAAATAAATACTCCTATTGTGAGCTTGATATCTCCAGACTCTAATCTACCTATGAGCAAAGTTGTAGATATGTTAAAAGGTCCATTCCAAACGGAGGGTGAGGTGTCACTTTCAATTTGCACTTTTTTGATAGAACCTTATGGCAATTTTTCATATAGATGTAATGTATGTCATATTAAATAGAAATCCTATTAAGTCATTGCTTTTCAATTGTAGGGAGAAAATTTTTAGTATGTTTAAGGATGGTTCTTTGTTATGATTACGTTTCTCTAATTAAATGATGCAAAAGAACTTAGGAGTTTATAAAAGAAATAAATGTGAGAGAATCAATTATCCACAAGTTTAATTTGGTAGAGTGAAAAGTGAGAATTAAAATGACAACAAAGAAAACAAGGGCGAAATTTCTGAAGTATTGTCCTAGTTGTCTAGGACTTAAATTTATTTAAGAATAAAGACTCTGTATTAGAGTAGGATTCAAATCTATTTTAGATGTTTTAGTTAGGAGTCACCTTTACTACTAGAATAAGGGTTCCAAAAAATTTTCTGTCTAACCTGATTTTTTCTATGAATTTGAATTTTTAACTACAAAGTGTGATGCTTTCTTTTAAGAGTGATTCTTAGACTCTAATAGTACTTCCTAGTTTCCTTCCTTCTTATTCATTATTCGTTTACCTCAGTAAACTTCCAACGCTTCTATCTGGAATTTCCAGCAACCAAAACCCTAAAATTCTAGCCTAAATTTCAACAACTATTCTATTGTTCCAGCTATTCTAACCCTGAAATTCCAACAACCTAACCTGAAATTCCAAACCTAAAGCCAAAGTTTTGTTGATTCTAGCTACTAGTTTGATATCTCTTCTACTTGTCCTACATTAAGATCACCAAGTATGCAGGACTTATTTGAATTTTCTCTTTTTAATGTCAGAAACAGAAGTGAGAAATGAACAAGTGTTGGAAGTTGAAAATCATGATACTGGTGGAGAAATGTCCACAAATCTGAAAGAAAGAGAAGGAAAGCTGAACCTAAACGACAAGGAAGATAATGCAAAAGGAGAAACACAAACCATGGGTGCGAATTTGACAGGCACAGAAGGAAAGCTGAACCCAAATGAGAGGGAAGATAATGCAAAAGGAAAAACACAAACCACAGATAGGAATCTGACAGGCACAGAAGGAAAGCTGAACCCGTTTAGGGTAGATAATGCAAAAGTAGAAACACAGACCACGGATATGATGTTGCAACTAAATTCCAAAAGTGCAAACTCTTCATTTGGGGAAAAAGATGATGAGGATTTCAAGGGAATTGCACAGAAGCAAGGTAAGTTATGCTTGCTTTATTGAATTTATTGTTATACTTCATTTCTTTATGCGTCAGTTGCTTTTTTCTTCCTTCATTTTGGGGAAATTTAAAGTACATCTCAAACAAGAATGGCTTGTTTATTCCCACAAACACTCTATTGGGTTTATGATATGAAAGTTGTATATTATATACGCCCAGTTTCCTGTCTTTGACCAATGTGTAATTAATGGCCTTCTAAGCCGATATTGGATCTCTTAAATTCTGTATGTAATTGATCCGTTTGTAAAAGTTATTGCCATCAGTACAGTGAAATGGTCAAATCATTCAATTGCTGTGTTATAGCAGAATCTCATGAGAAGCACTGGAAATCCTAACTGCGTAGTATGAAATTTCAAGATTGTGACTTTGATCGTTTAGGTTAATTGATCAGTTGTGCTTCTTTCCCATGTTCCCCATATTATGTCGACCTCTTATATCTAATTGACTCTTGTCAGATCTCAGAGATGCATATATACTTGTTGTACAATGCAGTTCTATTGTTCATGTTGGTTACGCTGTGAAATATTTGATGTTAACCAATTAGTGATCCTTGTGTTATCTGATCCTTGCTCCAGCCTGCAATTATGCAAAAGGAAAATGGATTGTAGATGATACCCTACCCTTGTACTCTGGATTTGACTGCAAGGAATGGCTGTCAAGTATGTGGTCCTGCCGCCTGACACAACGCAAGGATTTTGCTTTTGAAAAGCTACGTTGGCAACCTAAAAACTGTGAAATGGAGTCATTTGAAGGGTCTAAGTTCCTAGGAAGGTAGGACAGCACTTTGTTGTTGGATGTCTTCAATCCCTGGCTCAATGTTGTTTTTAAAGGTTATCGATGCTGAACAATTTCATCCAACCATCTCACTGAAACTCTTTCTTCTTTTCTTTTATGAAATTTTCTTGGGATGTTTTGCTTTTCTAAGTGCTTGGTTATGGACTTTTTACTTCACCTGTAAGCAGTTGAACTGGGAAAACTTAGGTATTCATCTGAAACAAAATATTCCCCTTTTTGAATTAGGTGTTTGGTAGAGGCATAATCCAAAACTAATATTCTCAATCAAATACTCAACTATTTGCATTGGTTGTTGGGTTTGATTGATTGTAGACATTATCGTTCTAAAAAACTCTCTTGATTGTGCTTTTTGTGGTTGGACAACATGCTGTGTTATTTGCATTTTGCAGGGTTTATGAGTTGCATGCATCTTAGGACAGCCTTGGACATGTTCTGACCTCTGCCTTCCTTGTTGTTCTGTAAACTACCCGCATTTTATCTTAATAAGGAATTCCGACACATCTGTGGTCACATGTCTAAAAAGCCCCCCAATTGTTGCGTGCATGAGTGTGGAGTTGAATAGTTGTCCAGTTTTGATTGATTTCAAGGGTTGTCGTGTGATCTTATCTGATTTTTATCTAATGAACTGGTTAATACCAGGTTGCAAGATAAAACTCTAGCTTTTGTTGGAGACTCATTAGGCCGACAGCAATTCCAATCTATGATGTGCATGATTACAGCTGGTAAGCAGAGGCATGATGTTATTGATGTGGGGCATGAATATGGACTTATCAAACCTCGGGGCAGTGCTCGTCCTAATGGCTGGGCGTTCCGGTTTCAAAGCACCAATACTACTGTCCTTTATTATTGGTCAGCTTGCCTCTGTGACCTGGAACCAATTAATAAAACAAATCCAGCCACGGATTATGCTATGCATCTTGATCAGCGTCCAGCATTTTTGCGCCAATATCTTCATAAGCTTGATGTTCTAGTTCTCAATACAGGGCATCACTGGAACAGAGGCAAGCTTAAGGCTAATCGATGGGTGATGTATGTGGGGGGTATGCCGAATACGAACCGAAAGCTAGCGCCAATTGGAAATGCCAAAAATTTCACAATCCACAGCATTGTCAAGTGGGTGCATGAGCAGCTTCCAAAACATCCACATTTGAAAGCCTTCTATCGAAGCATCTCACCTAGGCATTTTGTCAACGGTGACTGGAACACAGGGGGTAGCTGTGACAATACAACCCCAATGTCTGTAGGGAAGGAGGTATTACAAGACGATTCTAGTGATTATAGTGCAGGCCATGCAGTGAAGGGAACAGGGGTTAAGCTTTTGGACATAACAGCTCTGTCGCAGTTGAGGGACGAGGGTCACATGTCAAGGTTCAGCATTACAGCTGCTCCAGGTGTTCAAGATTGCTTGCACTGGTGTCTACCTGGTGTGCCTGATACATGGAATCAGATTCTTGCCGCACAGATTGGTGATATGTCACAGATAGGGGATCAATAACTCTTGATGGCATATGATATGGTATCGCCAGTGACTTGGGTTAGAAGCCTCATAGAGTTGTCCTGATGATCCTGGTTACCTCATTTACTATGCTTCACGTCCTGTGCTGAACTTGCCAAGAATGCCGTACTACCATGGTTGATAGAGTAGAACTTATCGTTAAGAGTGGTCGGCATAAGTTACTAAGGTTTCACACTCCCTGCTTTAGTTTTGATGAGCTTGCAGGTCAGCTTTCAAGAGAGGAGTATATCCACTTTTCTTTTTCCAGCTTTTACGGATTAGGAGAATTAGATACACATTTACGGGGCTCCTGCTGCTCTTGTATCCTGGTTCAGCATTGTAGAGTTGGAGCATGAAAAAGAGGAGTAGAAGTTGGAGAGGATATTTTCGTGTGAATAATTGTACAATACGCCTAATAAGCCGCTGGCGCTACATTTAATGTACGTGTGGTCTGCCATCATCTTTTCGGTGAGTTTGGTTGGACATTATGTTTAGTTGAATTAAGCCGTGATTGATTCGCTGGAAAGTCGATTACTTTCTAAGAGTTATATCTAAACATTTTGTTTAACATTTGGATGCTGTTATCTGATATCTTCGTATCTTTTATTTATGTAAGAATTTTCTCAATTGAAGAGTGAACCACCTAGCTTTTGCTGTCGTTTACAATGTACTATTTTACATTGTCTTTGGGCAACAAAATGGTGAAGTTTTATTCTGCTGTCGTTTCTTGTCAAACTCTGATGAAGTTAATCTTCAAGTTTGTTAGGTAGTTATATTTTTTATACTTGGGATTATATCTCTACACATGTTCCATTACCAATGGTAAAACAATGAGTTCCAAGGTTTGGGTAATGTCCAAATTACCAATGGTAAAACAATCTCAATCTTTGATATTGGCTCTTCTTATTGTCACTCTTTCAATTGTGCTCTTCACTTACATGATATGTTACATGTTTCACAATCTTCCAATAACTTACTGCTTTTTTTTCAAAGCTAATAATGTCTATTGAATTTGTCCCCAACCAGTTTGTGATTAAAGGTTTCTGCACAAAGGAACTATTATATATCAACCGGAATGATTGTTGATTATACATTATGTTTCTTGAACCCATTTATCAATCAAACTCTCCTATTTATGCTCATTTTTGCACTCTTTCTACTTAGCACCTAAGACTCGGACATCCTCATATGTGCATCTTCTATACTGCTTTACATAATAATAAAGTCTTTAGTATGTGTCATACTTGTTATACTACTGAGAGTCGTAAGTTATTTTTTTCTAGGGCTAATTATGTTGCATAAAGTTCATTAAAGTTAATTTGTTTAGATTTATGAAGACCTTCCTAAAATTTTTATTAATAGGTGTTATTATTATATTTTGTTTTGTGATCATTATAGCAAATATACTTGAATTTATTTTCTCAAATTTAATATGAAGTTCTTAGAGCCTTATTAAATTTTTATCATTTGATTCAGAACTTTTTCCAATGTTCCATCAAATCTTTTCAAGAAGATTGAGATGGTAAATATCAAGCCTTGATTTCTCATTTAATTAAGAACGATATTACCTACAGACCCTCATGTCCTAAAATGCTAAATGAAATGGGTGCATTGAAAGGAAATATAGACATATTTGTAGAGACTGGTTTGTGCTTATTACGTTATTCATCTATGTTATATAAATATTGGAATTATGTATTTGATACAATAGTGTATCTAATCAATATAATGCCCCCTCCCACATTAAATAATGACAAATCCGATCTTAAATTATTTAAGTAAAATCCTAGTTATGATACATTTCATGTGTTTACTTGTCTTTGTTATTCATCACCGTGTACTTACTCTTCTAATAAATTATCTCCTCGTTTTAAATTTTGTGTTTTTATTGGATATAGAAAAATTCACAAAAGGTAATATTTATTTGAACTTTACACCAAAAAATTTGTTATCTCATCTAAACATGCCTTCCTTTTTTAAAAAAAATTGAAAATTAGTGTTTCACATGTTACACTAGTTTCATGCTCATCTCTAACAACATCAGTCCTATTATTTTACCCATCCATATTTCTTCTTCCCATTTACCTATGAGCACTAACTTGCACTCAAACACAACCACATCAGCCAAACTACCTTAACCTGACACTCCTTCATCAAATACACAAACATCAACTTCATCATATGAATTTAGCACACCAAAATCTAGCCCAAAACCATCCACCTTGTTGAATAATACCAATAATCCCCAATCATCCCACAGTACAACTTGTTTAGCCGTTGACTCATCTCCTCAACTTCCTACGCATCATATTACATTGCCTAGACTTTCCTTAGTAATCGGCATATCTAACTATAATACGAAGTGCCTAATAACCATAGAAAGTCACCATATGATGACTAGTTTACAAAAAAGCCATTTGAAATCATGTATCTTTTTTGTCTACACCAAACTTAATTGTTATAATTAATTAGTAAGAACTTTATTGTTATAATTAAGTAGTTAAAAGTCCTAAATGGAGAAAGGCAATGCAACAAGTATTCAATGTCATGCTTGCCAACAATATATGGATCCTTGGCTCTCTATCACCAAACCAAAATTTAATTAGCAACAAGTGGATTTTTAAATTAAGTTGGATAACAATGGTAATTTTTTAATATAAGGCATATTTACTACCAAAGGGTTTCATCAACGACTTTACATTGATTACAAAGAGACCTTTAGTCTTGTAATTAATCGATTATTAGTTCAATTAATTCTTTTCTTGGCTATTGTGAACAATGATTAATATGATGTATCCAATGCTGAATTGCATGGTAGACTTGATGAAGATCCATTTATTAAGTAATGATAAAGCTTTGAGCATCATAATTTACCACTTTATTTTTACAAATTAAACAAGTCTATTATGGCCTCGAGCAAGCTCTAAGGCAATGCTATAAATGTCTCACAATGGAAATATTATCTCTTAGTTTTCAAGACTCCAAAACTAATAGCCCTTATTTTTATAAATATGCCCACACAACAATCTCTTTCTTTATCTATTTGGATGACATTTTGGTTACATAAACAAATAAG
>JANIHY010000209.1:22598714-22610268 GCA_027479065.1 Erythroxylum brevipes
TCTTGGTCATTAGGGTGAATGGGAATTTGAAAGAAACCAGAGAAACCATCCAAATAGCAAAAATAATCATGTTTAGCAAGTCTTTCCAAAATTTGGTCAATAAATGGCAAAGGGAAATGGTCTTTACGGGTGGCCTTGTTCAATTTTCTATAAGCTATACACATCCGCCATCCCGTGACTGTTTTCGTTGGTATTAATTCGTTACCTTCATTTTTCACAACTGTTAGACCACCCTTCTTGGGCACACAATGGACAGGACTTACCCAATTACTGTCAGAAATGGGATATATAATACCCGTAGCTAATAGCTTTAAGACCTCTTGCTTGACCACGTCCTTTATGTTTGGATTAAGCTTCCTTTGATGTTTATTACGGGTTTTGCATCATCCTCTAAATGAATTCTATGTGTGTAGAAAGATGGGTTGATTCCCTTCAAATCTGAAATTTTATACCCAATTGCTTGCTTGTGTTCTCTAAGCACTCTTAAAAGTTTATCAACCTGCTCAGGGCTTAAAAGAGCATTAACAATGACTGGATAGGTCGAATTAGGGCCCAGAAATTCATACTTGAGGTTAGGAGGCAACGATTTCAATTCCACATTTGGAGGTTCTTCTTTGTTTGAATCAGGTGATAGTTTCAGTTCTTGCACAGGTTGTGTAGATCTTTGCACAGGCTGTGCATCGAGCATCTGTGAAAATTCAAAAACTTCTAATTCCTTCTCTGTAAATTCTATACTACCCCTTGTTGTTACAGCCTTCACTAAGTAGTGTTCCAATGAATCCTTTGGATGAGATTTTTTGAATTCAACACCAACTAGCGTGTCAATAAGGTCAACCTTTAAACAAGAATCCTTGTCAACCATAACCTTCATTGCCTTTCCCAAATTAAACTCAATTTCTTCCTCCCCCACTCTCAGAGTCGTTTTTCCATTCTTAACATCGATGATTGGCCCAGCTGTGGCTAAAAATGGTCTCCCAAGTATAATAGGTATGTTCGTATCCTCCTCCATTTCTAGTATAATGAAGTCTACCGGGATAAAAAGACTTCTAACCCTAAGGGGCACATTTTCCAATATCCCAATGGAAAATTTTATGGACCTGACAGCTAGCTGCAATGATATGGCAGTTGGTTTAAGCTCTCCGATGTCCAATTTCTGACAGATAGATAATGGCAATAAGCTCACACTTGCCCCCAAATCACATAATGCTCTCCCAGTTGTTGTGGTTCCAATTTGGCAAGGTATCAAGAAACTTCCTGGATCTTGAAGCTTGGGAGGGAGTTTGTTTTGAAGAATAGCACTTGATTCCTCTATAAAATCCACAGTCGCATATTCCTCTAGCCTTCTTTTGTTGGATAAGATCTCCTTTAAGAACTTGGCATAAGTAGACATTTGGGTAAGGGCTTCTGTGAAGGGGATGTTAACATAGAGCTTCTTCAGAATGTCAACAAATTTTCCAAACTGCTGGTCTAGCTTAGCTCTATAAAGTTTCTGAGGGAATGGGATTGGTGGCTTATATGGTGGTGGTGGTATGTATTTTTCGGGCTCAGGTGATTGTTGCACCGGCTGTGCGTCGGATTGCACAGATTGTGCATCCTAGCCTGTTCCTTCAGATTCCTTTTCAGCTTTGTTTTTCTGTGCCATAGGTTTCAAAACCTTTCCACTCCTTAGTACCACTGCCTTGGCTTCTTTAGGAGCCTCTGGTTGTGCTGGCAGCTTAACATTGTCATACCTTAGTGATGCGGCTTGCTGTGCAATTTGAGTCTTAAGCATCTTATTATGGACCGTCAATTGGTCCATTCGGGTAGTAAGTTGGTGGATCAAGTCTCCTTGCTTCTGCATAAGGGTTTCCATCATTGATTCAAGGTTGAACTTAAGTTCAGGTGGCTGAGGTTGAGTTTGTTGTCTCAAGCTTGGGAAACCTGGGGGGACACGGTTTTGTTGTTGCTGAGTTTGTTAGCAATGCGGTTAATTTTGTGGGTAATGGGTTTGGTTGGGGAAACTTTGGGGTGGTTTGGGTTGTTGTGACCATGAGAAATTTGGGTGGTTTCGTCATTCAGGATTATAAGTGCTCGAGAAAGCTCCGACTTGGTTCTTCTGCCCATAATTTTCTACAAAATTCATATGTTCAGCCCAAAATTCTTGCCCAATGTTCTGAAATTCTGTACCCATACTCGACCCAAAATTCTGATCCTGTAAGGCATTCACATTACTAACAGCAGCTGCAACAAACTTATCTACTTTCCTTAAAAGAGCTTCAAATTTCGTATTCAACAAGGTAAAAGCATCTAATTCGAAGACTCCTTGAGGTTTCTTCCCTTCTTGCTTAATCTCCTTTCGATCATTATTCCACTGATAATTGTTGGCAATTTTCTTCAATAACATAAAGGCCTCGCCTTCATTCTTGTCCATTAAATCACCTCCAACTGTAGCATCGATTGTACTTCGCATAATCGGAGAAACTCTGTTATAGAATATTTTCACAATCATCCACTTTGGGACACCATGATGTGGACATTTATGTTGAAGCTCCTTATACCTCTCCCATGAATCTCCAAAAATTGTTGCAAGTGGACATGTGGGTCTTCTGTTGGATGCCCTCCGAACTGATTTTGCTACAACATTTGTACAAGGCCAGGTTTTAACTCAAAATTATTCACTTGCACAGGAGGCCTTGTAATACTAGGGCGAAATTCCCCAAAATCTGGGATTGCATGATCCCGCATCATTCTTAGATTTTGTTCAGCCATTTCTGATTCAACTATCTCCTCTGTTCGAAAAGTTGTAGTAAGTTTGGGTTCGATCTGGCATTCCTGCGTAGACTGTGCGTTAAATGCGCTTACCTGTGCTTTCCTAACTTTTGCTTCCTTCCTTAGTGCCTTAGCTGTCTTTTCGATTTCATAATCAAATAATAATTCTTCAGCACTAACAGACTTTCGCATAGACTAATTATAACACAGCAAGATCAAACGTAAGGTACCGAAAATGCAAAATAAAAATAAACAGTAAAGAGAACAAATAAAACAAAAAATAATTCTAACACCTTAACACCATTAGCATACACATTAGCCTCACCACTAAAGTTATCATAGATTCATGATGTGTTCCATGTGTCAATATTGAGATGGTACTGATCAGATCCTAGCCATGTTATATCATTGGTGCAAGTTTTGTAAAGTCATCATCGTTCTCCAAGAGAGTTGACTTGTGAGGTAGAGGATGAAGTTCGATGTTAGTATCCTCATTTTTTTGGATCCTCTAATACGTAAATTCTTTTAAAAGGGAGAATTATAAAGCCCACAAAAGGAAAAACAGGGAGCCTAGCATAACAACTACAACCCATAAAGTAATTAACCTGAGGGGTATAAATAGAAGCCAACAATTGGGAAATTAAATACCCATCAAAAAATAAATTGTCTTATTTATATTCCTCTCTATTTTTCCAACTAATAAGTGATTAAATACATAATGTTTCTCTAGCATGTGAAACTTTTCTCATGTATTCCCTCATTTTTTTGTTTTGTAGCAAATTGTGAGGAAATTATGGAGTTTAACAGCCCCAAAATCCTTTAGAAAGGCATAAACGTCACATGGGCAAAATTCCAACAACAACTATATGCCTTTTATTGTGAGTTTTAGTCATCTTACACTAGTTTATAGTTGAATTGTATATTTTGAATGCTTAGGAAAATAAATTGAAGTTATGGAAAAATAAAAATGGAGAAAAGTTGTCTGGAAAATGAGAAAAAAGAAGAGGTAGGATAAGAGGAAAGGGTGACAAAGAAGGCAAGTTATGTAAATTTAAGTTGTATTTAGTGGCAAAATAGGAAATGCAAAAATTTAAAGGTAAAATTAGAATTTAATTCATAGAAGGATTTTTTGTATTAATAAAGATAAATGAGGTTAAAATAGGACTTTTAACAGTTAAGGGTATTTTAGTAATTATGTTACATAAGGTTAAGTGAGGATTTTTTAATAATTAAGAATAAAGTAGAAAAGCAAATAATGTTGGATATTAAGTATAATTGAGTTGAAACTTTTTCTTAAATTAGTCTAATAAAATTTTGTAATGTTTAAGTCTGAAGGTCAAATTAAAGAGCAAATTAGACTATCAGTTAGTTGAGTTTGAAATTCATATAAGGATAACAATAGACTATACTCTTAGAATTGTATATGGTTCTTGAAACTTTGAATTTTTATTATTAATAAATTATTTTATAGCGAATCATAGTTTGAATTACTCATTAATAAAATTAATAATTAATAGTTACATATATGGATTTCTAAAATATATGAATTATGTTTATTCATTTCACAAATAATTAACAAAGTATAAGATGTTTTGCTTTTATATTTTGTTACATATTATGAGGTGTTTTGCTTGTTAATTTAACAAAAAATGTGTTAACTAAGTAGAAACTGGCTGATAATAAGTTGTTAATAAATAATGTAAATCATGAATCTGTGGTTTACCTAAGGTAGGCTACATTTGAAGGTTATAGATTGATAGGTTATGTAAATATGAGCAACTGATAGCTAGGAATTTGTCAGTTGAGCAGGTACTAGGACATCTTGAGTCCTAAATATGTCTAATGTTGGTGGCTAGGTACTAGAGTAGTACCGAGATATCCTAAGTCTTAGGGATATCCTGTGCTGATGGTTAGGTATTAGAATAGTATTGGAATAGTATTGAGGTACCAAATTAGATTAAGAAATTAAGATTACTTGTGCCGATACATATACATTTATTACGTTTCAATTTAGTGAGAGATTATGATGAGAAGAGATGAGTTGGACACTATTGAATGTAAGTCTATTAGATTAAGCGAGGCCCGAACATTTCAATTCTTTATGGGATAAAATATAAATGACAATAGTAAAATAATATTAGTCTTAATCATTGTTTTGATAAAATTTTAGATATTTGTTAATTGTTTGGATAGTCTATGTAAGGTTGTATATTTTAGTAATATATGTATGTTTTAATCACTTGACTAATTTTATATATTTATATACTAAAGTATTTGATTTTCAGGATAAGGTCAGTTATTCTTACTGAGTATGTAGCTCACCCTTTATTGCTATTTTTTAGAAGATAAAGAGATTATCAATAACATCAATGCATGTGATTGACAGAGTAAAATTTAGGTGAGTGCAGTAGATTAAATTGAATAATAGGATGGTTTGAGTGTCACTTCCATTGAGTATGATTCTTTTATTTTTTTTCAAATAATTTGATAAGTAAGCAGCAAACAATTCTTATAGTTCAAAATAATCATAAATATGGAGATCTTCGAATAAGAAACCTTTCAAACTACTATATATATATATATATTGCATTGGAATAAAACAATTCGAATTTTATTTGGTCAAGTACAATGTCTATTACCCATATAGGAGATTGAGAAGACTCATCCAACTAAATAATATTACCTTAATATTTTTATTTTTAATTAATTATAATTTACGTAAATGCTTAGATAAAATGAGTTTGATTATATGACGTTTTAAGTCAATAATATTAACGGTAGAGTAAATATAAATTATATTTAAAACAATAAAATTTAAATATTTTATCAATATAATTTATTGTTATAAATAATAGTATAATTTAAATAAGATTTCAATTTTTAATTTTAATTTACCTAATTATAAACTACTATCTATTGAGTTTATGGCAAAAGGAAACTGTTACGAGACCTAGTATAAGATCTAGTTATAGGTCAAGACAATAGAAGGTCTACTTCCACCCCTTAGCTATGTTATTCCCTATTTTGGATGAACCTAAACTATCAACTTGGAATAGATTTGTACTGAACATAGTCTTAGCCTTACACTGGGTTTTTAGATAAAATTTAGCTTGATTCTTTTTATTAACCACAACCCTTTAGATCTCTGCTGTCACATCACTGTATCAACAACTACTTTTCTTACATCTTGAATAAACCTTGCCCGTAAAAGCATCCTCAACATTACTCTCCTCCTTAATAAGGAGTTTGTCCTTATGCTCCAACTGAGGATAAGACTTACAAAGGATCACAAAGTCCTCTTAAGTAGTACTTTCTTCAGAGCTATTCTCCTAACAAACCAACACTTCTTACCTACCTCTATTTAGTCTTGTGAATAAAATAAAGAGAGGAACAGGTAGTAATACCACTAAAAAGAGGTGGTAAGGTTGAAATAGAATTAGGAACCTCCCCCTTAAACTTTTTCAACAAAGAGACATGAAAGATATTATAGATGTAACTCTCTAGTGGCAACTCCAATTTGTAGGCCACAAGCCCCACCTTCTCTAACATTTTAAAAGGACCAACATACTAGTTGAAAGCTTGGTGGAATGACGTTTGACAAGAAGAACTTGTCAGTAAGGACAAAGCTTTAATCACACCCAATCCCCCTCCTTAAAGGAGACATTGTGGTGACTTGCGTCATAAATGAGCTTCATTTTTTGTCTTGCTTGTCATAGATGGTCTTGAGCAGATTTTAATGTAGCATATCTCTCTTGAAGAGCTTGGTTGACTACTTCTACCTGAGTAGACCCAGTAAAGTGATTAAGTAAATGAGGAGGATCTCTTCCATATTGCAACGTCCCACTACCATAAGATATATACCCGAACATCGAAGGACATCCAAGTACATATCTTATGATAATGGTATGTTAGAGCAAAGCACATATCCAATTTATACATGGCATCATCCAACATAATTAAGAGTCATCAAATTTTAAAACCATTCACTACATTCATTGACAAAAGCTTTCACCGCAATTTTACAATCTTTATACAAGTTCTAGACAAGAAACTACAAAATACAAAATTACAAATCTTCTGATGTTAGCTGATAAACCTTTGAGCCATAATTAAGTCCAAAATGTTCCTCTAATTCAGTTAAAGAAACTAGGTCTCCTATCTTGTACCTGAAAAGCCACGTTGTAATTTTTTATGAGTTTTGCGAACTCAATGAGTGAACCATCATTGATGATTTCACCCAGGTCAAGTACACTCATAGATCTTACATATATTCATTAAGATCATGAATAATTCAATATTCACATTATCATGGCATATCATGTTATCATTGCAAATTCAGAACAGATATTTACAAATACAATGCATATGAGACTCCAAATTTATTATTATTATTGTGGTCGAGTGCCTTTCACACACATATACAGATACTAGCCCATTAGGCTCAATCAAAATAGAAATCACGAAGCAAATCTCTACGTGCAGAAATAGAAAATCACGAAATAAAGCTCTATGTGTAAGCGCTTATATACTGGCTACTTCAATCACAATGCCTTTATCTAAGTATGCATTTTATGAAATGCATCAAATACAGAATATGCCACGCATAATAGTCACATGTATTGAACAATCATAATCTCATAATCTTCAGACCTAAGTCTAGCATTCAACTTTCATTGAGAATACAAATATCATTCAGAATTTCATAGCAATCAGAAGACTTCTAATGCATTCCCAAATATTAACTCCTCGGACTTTAAGTTCGAAATTCATAACAAATCACAAATTTTAATAATTGGAAGTCAAACAAATTCAATCAATCCTAGGATAAATCATCTAGGTTGACTCACAGTACGCTCCGATATGCTATTGCCTGGATGGTTTGACAATGTCTAATTGATGTCCAATGTGTTCCTCTATATCATACAAAACACATTTACAAATATTACACTTTTGCACAAATGTATAAGCATGCCCTTATGCATATCTATGTATAAAAAATATGCACAATGCATGTTCAATGACAATTTCGGGTATCATATTGTGATCCTTATCACCATATCATTCATATATCAAAACCCTCATTAATAATTTATACTTAGGTTTTAGACCATAATAAAACAACGTGAAACTAATTTCATAACCCAATTGATCAATTCAGATTTTTCTAACAACATACTTTTGGTTCAACTTTGCATAATCATTCTGATAAGGTAATGACAAAATTAGGCAACACTTCCTTATAGAAAGTTATTCTCCAATGTCTTAAGTTTCTCATGACACTAAAATCATTCAATTTGGTTTAGTAATCTGAAAGTTATACCACAAATATTTTCGAATTGTTCTCATTCTAAAACAGTACACCATACTCAGCTTCCATCCAGAAATTGAAAATCTTAAAAACTGAACTAAAATTCAATTTCTTCAGAAAATTTGTATCCCTATATCTCTAGTTTACTAAAAATAAAAAATCATCCCAATTGGATAACCATATAAGAAATTATAGGCAAAAGAAGGATAGATGTTCAATGTGCTAAAGCTCTCGGTTTTACTTAATCCAACTACAATTGATTCACAGCTATGCAACTTCTATGCATGGCCATAAATACCAAATTAATTTAGTCATGGGTGTGAAATAATCACTCATGCCTGTGCATATCAAAAATTCATGGCTATGAGACCTGAACTCATGGTCGTGCAACATCCAAACTCCAGAATAAACTTTCCTGATTTTTCCTTAAATTTTCATCTTAAATTCCTCAATCAATCTATTTTAGAAGGCTATAATTTTTGGTGAAGATGAAGAGCAATGTTTATGAGTTTATTGGTTTAAGAATCAAGTCATTTGGACATCGGGTAAAGAAGTTATAATAAAAATACCAAAGGATGTTTAAAAGCAAACTCACGTCAAAGGTCACATTTATGCGTCTGCACGATCGCAATATCCTACCTGCACCTACAAAGTTGCGATCATGTTGAAGCATGATCACAATTTGTGACCTTCCTTAACGATGTTGCCATCGTGTTAAAGCACGATTGCGCTTCCTTCTCTTCTTTACCGAACAACTTCTTCATCTTCTCCTTCCATTTTTACTTCCTCTCTCTACTGTAATTTTCCAATTTCTTATACTTTTATTTGATGCATATCTTTTCACTTTTATGTACTCTTTCACTTCATTTAACTCCTAATACAATTCAAAATCATCCATAATAGATCAAAATTCAAGATTACGCAGTAACACTAAAAACAAAACATATACGGATATTCACCAATTCCTGCACTTTTCTTTTTTTTTTTCCTGCATTTCTCATTTTCGTCAACAACTTCATTTCATCATAAACTTTCCATTTTAATGCTTTTCCCATAACCTTGCATCACCTTAAACTTTTCCCTTAGTTCTAAATTCATTCAAATTCATTTCTGTTAATACTTCATATATTCATGTATGAACAGTACATCAACTTATAACCATATTCATATTTCTCAAAACCAGAACAGAGTACATATATTTCTACATCAATTTACGTAAACTGTCACAAATCTCAAAGCGAAATCTATATCATACAGTTTTTGAACAATTCCTATTTCATAAATCGATCATCTAGTTTATTCATCACCGAAACTACACTTCTTAAACTCCTCATGCATTTATATATATACACCGTAAAAACATCAACAACAAACACTTACTTGATTCAACTATACTTCTCAGCAGTAAGAGTAACTTAATTTCACACAAAGATTCAATATTCGTGATGGACACGGAACAAAGAAAGAGTTCTCTGCTGAATGCTTTTGGTGGATATCAAAAGCTACAGTAATCACTTCCTAAACAAAACATAAGCTACGTGTAATCTTTCCTTACTCAAATTAGACTACGTGGCTCTTTTGCATGTCCCACATACAAGCCATTTGTCAATATACATGTTGCCACGTGTCAGACTATAATTGGTCCATATTTTAATATTTCTCTAAAATTCACCAAAAATTCCAAAATACCCTAAATATACCAAAATTGCCAAATCACATTTAATAACTCAATTATACCTGAAAAATGTCAATAAATGCATGTACAATCATATAAATGTGCAAAAATGTGTTGTCATATTTAACTTAAGCATGATATGCATGTTCTAATTTCTAAGTAATTTCTCATAATACACAATTCTAGCATTAACATGGATAACAAGATGTTACACATACACTAGCTGAAATGGCATAGCTTGTAAGGAAGAGTGGAAAGAGGTGTTGTAAAAATATTAGCTCAACAATTTATCCAAGGCTACAAAAGCTAAATATTGAACACTCTTGGTTCTACACTAAGGGCTTATCCCTTCCATTGCACCTTCTTCTCCTACAATTATAAGCTTATTTTTAAGGAAGCAAAGTCTTAAAGAATATGCCTTAATGTTTATAGCCATTTGATTTCTAAAACCACATCAAACAAATCCATTGGAATATAATAAAGTTAATAATGAAAGAATCAACCCAAACTTGCAATGATATTGCGTTACAAATGCCCCCATTTGAACCTTCCTCCCATTGAGTTTCGAATTACACTTATGGCGTGTAAGGAAATTTTTGGATCCCTTATAGTTTCCTCCTCTCGTTTGCTATCTAAATCTAGTAAATCTATCTAGAAAAGTCTCATACACTTATGTCTTATTAAGTAAAATTTTTCACAATTCACTTGAAAATTGGTATTAGGATCATGCTCGAACGGTTGACAGCAAAAGCGACTAGCTTCCCTCTCCATTCGTCTTCTTATTACTTTGATTAGTAGTAGAGACAACAATACTTGTTGATTTTGGAGCTATCCACCCAAAAGAAATTATGGTGTTACAGGTTATAAACATTATTGTTCCTCTCTAAAGGCCTTGCAATGTTCATGGAAATTCCCAAAATTTCTTAGTTCTTGTATCTCCACCTTAATCCTAAGCGTCTTTACTAGCCCCATTGTGAATAAATTTACTTGTTCGCAAGGTTTCAAATTAACGGTCCTTACTAATAGAGATTGGAATTTGTGTTGATACGCCTCCAGTGATGTCTTTTGCTTCAAATTATCTAGTTCTCCTAGAGGATCATTACTCATAAGTAGTCCAAACCTGACATTACAATGCTCCTTAAATGCTTCCCAATCCAACTCTGATTCCTCATGCTCCATTTGATAAAACCGTAACTAGGATTCTCCTACTAGATATAAAGTTGTCAATTCCACCTTATCTCTCTCAAAAAAAAATTTTCCTAAAGAACTGTTCGTACCTTCTAAAACAAACCAATGAATCCTCTAACACATCAAAGGAAGGAAATTCTAGCTTGGAGTACTGCAACACTAGTTGTTCCATAGGTTATTCTTTTGTCTGCTCCTAAAAGTAGTTACAGCTACCTTAGTTGCTTATGTTAGAACCGTGAACACCATTCCCCCTAACATCTTCCTAAATTCTCGGGCATAGGTGTGTGAGCTCCTCCATCCATCCTCCAATGATTTTTTCTAATAGTTATGTCTTCCATAAAAGCATCCAACTTTCTCTCCAAACTATCTAAGTGATAGCAAGCTATGATGCCAAGTTATTATGAGACTTGGTATATGTAGCACCCCACTCCTGCGAGACCCGAACTCGACATCGACGGTGATATCCGAGCTCGCGACCCGCGAGGGTGGTATGCTAGAGCAGTCAATACAGTTTAAAAACTCATTATAATATTTTTCTTTTTGAAAACGGTCGAGTGCCGGAAGTAAAAGATAAACGATTCGGGCCCGTGATACGAAAACCCATTTCAGTCATACACTTTATCAAAGATCATTTT
>JANIHY010000209.1:22619298-22633500 GCA_027479065.1 Erythroxylum brevipes
TTATCCTGACCCTCCTCAACTACTCTACTCCTCATGATGATTATTTTTTCATATTAATTGTGATTATTATTTATAAATGAAATATTTGAACATTATTGTTATTTTATATTAATTATAGTTATTATTTATTATTACGATTTTTAGAGATAGAGTTGATATAAATTTATAAAGTATACAGTACAATTGTACAATATAACAATTAACTATTTTATATTTTTTAAAAAAAATTAGAAACTATTTTATAAATTTAAAAAATTACCTAAAACGATACTTAATATTGACTGATATCAATATAATACCATACCATAACTTAATCCTATATATGGGCGAATACAATATTCCCAGCTTTGCGATAAATAGTTGAGGTGCAGAAGTGAAAAGTGGCAGCACCGACTCAGGGATCGGGGAATCTCCAGCTGATGCAATTACCTTTATTCAACGTTGCATTCGAGAGAGGCGCCACGTCACACTTCGGAACATATTTGCAGTGACACTGAAGTGTGTGAGTGAGGTTAAGTATTGTTGTATATATTTTTTTTAATTTAATCACGAGGTGTCCTAAGAGAGTCTCAATTTTGAGAAGACATCTTTAAGCCATCTATACCCAGACTAATTTTCGCTAACATCGGGTCAATCCGTAAAAAGAAAAGTGCTGGCCAAACAGATTTCTCCATTTCCATAACTCAAACTTGAGACCTCTAGTTCATGTTAAACACGTGCAAGCTTTGAACTAGTAATAGCATGTTGTTTCTTAATCACTTGTCTGATTTCGGAGCAAAAAAATAAAATCTTCTTACGTTATTTTGTTTGGCTTGAAATGTATTCTAATTTGGCATCATTTGCATTTTATTATCAAGTGATTCATCCTAGCAAAAGAGTATATCGAGATTTGTTCGGGATTAAATAAGCCTAAATGACAAAATGCAACAAAGCAATATATTAAAATTGTCTTAATATTATAAAAGATATATAATTAAGAAATCCAATTAATACTAGTATCTAACTTGGCTAAACTTAATTTATAAATAATTCAACTTCTAAGCTACTGAAATTTGATCACCTGCTGCAAGTTTTGAGCTTTACACGAGAGGTAAAAGAAAGAAGCTTTATCAGGCCTAGGATAAGCGTTATACAAGACAGCACATGTACCTGAAGAGAATGAGTGGCAGGCAAATCACCAAGCATGGAATTTAGAGAAAAGGCTACAGAAACTCAAAAAATTTGTACATTTCCACTACACTTGGTTGATTTGTGCTCAGTCTTTGAACTGCAAGCAAATTCGAGACAAGGGCTTCCTCTTCTCCGTGCACGTGTTTCTTGTCTAAGATTAGAATGCAAGTGTTGAACCTTTTCCATTGAATGCGTCAAACTGTTCATCTTTGGTGGTTCCATTCTCCCTAACTGCTCTTTCTTGAAATCTGCTGCGAATACGACTAAGGAAGTCTTGGATGCTGAAGGCCTAGTACGATTCTTGTTGCCCTGCAAAAAAGCAACTCTGTGCCAACCTAAATCATAATACTAATGCTTCAAACCTGCATTCCTTCTATCCTTCTAATTGCCTCTTTCATATCTAACCGTTGCATCGGGTCACTTTCAGCACAAGCAACTCCGATATGGAGTAGTTGCTTCATCTGATGAATTGAATCTGTATTGCTTTTGCTTGAAAGCTCTGGATCGACAAATTCTTGCTCTCTTTGCTCAGAGATTCCTTGGAGTGCCCATTGCACAACATCAGTCCCTCCCTTACCTTTGCTGAGATATTGAGAAGGAAACTTCCCGGTGATGACTTCGAGAATGATAATTCCAAGACAATAGACATCAGACTTGGAAGAAACTTGTTGGGTCTGCAAATATTCCGGGGTTTTGTACGCATACATGGTTTGTGTAGCGTGGCTTGGATTAATCAGTGGCTCAAGGGCATAGTCACTAAGTTTTGCCTCGCAGTCATCGTTTAAAAGAACATTACTGGACTTTAGATTTCCATGAGGAAGGTTATAACTTTCATATTCTGAATAAAGAAACTTCAATCCGTTTGCAATTCCCTGTATAATTTTCAAACGGGTTGCCCAGTTCAGGTCAGCATGAGAAACTCCACGATCACCTGAAGAACAACGTTATCCTGAATCAAACTGGAGTTGGAAAAGGCAATCAAAGATAGATTCTGACAAAAGAACTTCTGTATAACAGCAATAAATTTGACGACTTCCAAAAAAACGAGGCGTATTAGAATTCAGAAATGTAATCTCTTTGGGAAAGTGAAAAGATGCAGGACACTTAGCATGTCATGTTTCCTATTCTTTATCAGCCTAAACGAATTCAAGAAAAAATTTGGATTCCTTTTTCCATTTTGTGATATCATGATCTAAGCTAAGAACATCTAATTTGATGGACAACTTTGATTGATTGAACAGGATATTGCTGTATATTTTTTCATGTCCAGGCCGTTCCAAATTCAATGGCAATCACAATTGCATTGACAAAGAGAAAAATTTGAGAAGATTTCATACCATGCAAGACATATACTAAGCTGCCTTTAGGCATGTACTCTGAGATCAGCAATTTCTCCTCCTTCCTGAAATGGTACGCCAATGGCGTTAAAATATTTTTGTGTCTAATCCTCCCAAACCGTCTCATTTCAGCATCAAACATATCTCTTCCGTACATGTTCATCTCTCTCACCCTCTTCACCACCACCGACAATCCGATGGTCAAGATCGTCTTATATGCTGACCCCAGTCCACCGTTCCCGAGCACTTCAGCCGCAGCCTTCATCAAATCCGGTAAGCCAAAAACACCCTTTTCATCATTAAGCATGACCAATTCACCGATACTGTTCTTTCTCTGATGCGAACCTCGTCGAGTCGAACCAGCGCCTCTCCGACTCACCTCTTGAGGCCCCTTAGCAGAGCCGTCTACGCGCGCTGACATTGATTCGTTAAGGTTTTCTTTCTCTAGGACGCTGAATTCGCCATCGTTATGCCTTTTCGAGGAACATGAGGCCCAGAAAATGAGAATGACTAGGAGTACTAGAACCGCCACTCCAACCGCGAATCCTCGATGATCGGAATTCGAAGATTTGGAGCTTTTTTGTTCAGTGGATGTTGACGATGATGGTGCTTGTTGCACTGCGACGCATTCTTTGTCAAGCGGTTTGCCACAGAGACCGTCGTTTCCACCAAAAGACACGGCTGTGAACTTGGAATAACTATCTGGAATTTGTCCTTCGAGTTTATTGTTTGAGAAGTCCAAAGACTGCACCAAGTGGGGATGCCTCAATGGAGGGATTGATCCAGAGAATTGGTTACCTTCAAGGTGGAGTTCCACGAGATTCCGCAATCCTAATAATGACTCGGGTATTTTTCCACTGAACTTATTATCAGATAACCAAACTTTCTTTAAAGATGACATGGAGGAAAAGAAATTGTCAGCTATTTCACCGGAAAACTGATTGTGAGATAACAAGAGTGATTTCAATGCACCAAGTTTGTTGAACTCCGGGATTGGACCCGAAAATGTGTTGCTCACCAAACTTATCGTTCTCAGGCTACGAAGATTTTGCAAAGCTCCAATGTCAATAGTTCCTGACAGGCCAAAGCCTGAGAGATGGAGACCTGTAATGACACCACCAAAACAAACGACGCCAACCCATCTTTTTACGCATGGATTAGAGCCTGGAACCCAATCATTTAAAGCACCAGGCTTTGTAAAAGATTTTTTGAGCTGTAGGAGAGTTTCTTCTTCTGTCAACGACAATGATAGATTAAAGATAGATAGTGTTAGGAAAGTGAGGAGGATGAGGCGGTGAACAGCGGCCATTGCAGAGCTGGAAATGTGGAACAGCTCCTGGTAAAAGGGAGCCGCTGTCCGCAGAGTTTTTAAGGTTGTTTGTATTATGGTAGCTCTGTTTCCTTTTGTTTAATTTGGCTTCGAGAAGATGATGTTTCATGATGTGCATAAGCTTGTGTGTCCAGTCCGCTTTGAGAGAAGAAATTGATGATGGAGCTGGCAAGGAATTTTGTGAAACGCTAAGAATAGAAGAAATAGTAATTAGAGAGAGAGAGTTTGTGGGAATTGTTCTTGACCTAGTCAAAACTGGGGCTTTTAACCTCTGATGAAAAAGCAAACTTCGCTACATTACCGGGTTGCTTTCTTGAGCTCAGGATTGTCTGTCAACAATGTTGTCTCAACTTATTACTGCTAATCCTATCCTGAAACTTGATATGTGTAGCTTTGGAGGCTAAAATAGTTCCTTCGATACACTTACTTGTTTCAACAACATTCTACAAGTCAAAACTATTTCTGAAAGCTCGTTTGCTGGACCCTCCCCTTTAATAAAATATTTGGGATGATTAAATAAAAAGCCACCACTAAATAACCTTTTCCCCTTTTAATCTGCCTTTCATCAGATTTGGAGACGTTTGGTGTACATTGTGATTGCCCAATAATGATATACGAAACCAAATTAACATTTTGGGGATTGAGTAGCCCAACTCTCCCAATGTTGAAAAGAGATGTTACAAGGACTTGAAAGCCTGCAACCATGAAAGACTTATGAGGTTATTCCTAGTCTGCAATGGGATTCATGGATGGAGTGAAACTTCAAGAATACAGGAGAGGTAGAGAATTACCGAAAATATGTTGCAGTGACCAGGGTCTGCAATGTGGGCCATTAAGTTCTCAATGGGACCTTCCCCAGTATAAATGGCTTGGAAGCAGAAGCCTACAAAAGCTAGCATAGCAAGACGACCATTCTTGATCTCCTTAGTCCTCAACACCATTACAGGTTCTGGAGACCCTCTACCCCATTGAACTGGATCAAACCAGAAACCGCCAGGGTAACCTAAATCTGGAACAGGATTCTTCTTGTGTGGAAATTTGAATTCAATATCGACACATCCTGGCTTGATAATGTCCGCCCATCGTCTTCCTTCAGCCCAACCCATCAATACCATTTGAACTACGAACAAGGTTGTGGGATCTGCAAAGTATTCCTGAGCACCCGCATCGTACCAATTGAACTTCTCTATGTAGCCAACGCTTTCGAGAAATTCGGGAATGAGAATTCCTGCCACAGCAAGCATTGCCCACCTGGCGTGCATTAGCTCCGCTTGTGCAAACCATTTAAGCAACTCTGGATCAGACCCTGAAATATTTCACAAATGGATCTAACCCATCATTCTTCAAGAAACTAAAAGCATTTCAATTTTCCCATTTTGAAAGAGACAAGTGCCAGACCAAGTAGACCAGAAGTTAGAAGTTGGAGCAAAACTTACGTAGTGGCACATGACCAGTAACTTCCTATGGGATTTTATTAGAACTTGAACTAAATCTTTTGGAAACAAATTAGTTAAATGACGTTCTATCAAAGTGTCTAAAACCAAGGCATACCTAATCCAAGTGGATCAAACCCATAATCACCAGGAAGGCTACAAAAGAAAATTGCAAAACAAGAGTCAATATATTTGAATGAAGCAAACAGGTAACTATGGCATAACATTTACTATGTTAAGCAATATAATAAACCTTTCCATTGTATTCTCAACTGGCATAAACGGGTTTACATTATGATCAGAAACATAAGATATCAGAGGTTGGATGAAGTTTTGGACGCTCCAAATATATTCTTTACTATAATGAATAAGCATATAGGAAAGAGGTCTTCCTTGAATCTGAACTTAAATGTACCCACAGGGAGCAAGTGAAAACCCACAAACAAATGTTGCTACTGTTACCTTCCATCGAGCCACTCGGGAGGTGAACTACCAGGGAACCACAATGGTCTATCCGGAGGAAGCGGTTCACAAACACTGGACACCCCTTTTTTTGTAGCATTCAGTAGTCTGCCTTTTCCTGGTTGCCACGTGAAAATCTTCCCTGGCAGAATTTTCTGGGGTAAATCCCTGTTTCCGCAACCAAAGGACTAGAAATCAGCACAGGGACGACTTTCAAACCAGAAAGCCAACATAAAGCTCTTTACCTAGTCCTGGATGGGAAGGTCGAGAATGAAGTAGAGGCAGCGACTACAGCCATGAGTGACCAATCCAAAAATGCTTTAACAGGTATGGCTGTCTCTTCATTTTATGAGCTTCCTGGGCTTATCCGTCTGCGGAACGCTGCATTACTTGGCACACATGTATAGAACCAATTGTAACTCGTCACGTGTACATGGATAGAACCAATTGATCATCTTCATTTTCTGCATTGATTAGTTAAATAAACTGATGGCAAATAGAGTACTCACTCTTTCTTGTGTTATTAGTTGTTACCAAATCAAACTCTATACCATTTTCTATAATAGCTCATTTATAGATTTTTTTATTAAACTCAATTAAAATACAAAACTATGAGAAAATTAATTGCTCTATAAAATTAATGTAGGGAACAAATTGCTTAATGAAATGTTATTGATGTTATAAAAAATACTTTTCCATTTTAGTTTTTAACGTATGTACGGATCTATTACATAAATCACATCTTGTATTTAATCCAACTATAAAAGTAATAGCACAGAAGTGAAAAGCACTCAATTCAATCAATCCTGAAGAGCAAAAATGACAAGAAGTCCACCCCTCGCCCAAATTCTTGGTTTCTCAAATACTAGCAAAAAATCCAAGCTTCCTTCCTCGCAATTTCCAATCTTGTATCTCACTACATCACAATAATCACCAAATGCCGAGAGAGCAAAAGAAAGCAAGGTAGGAAAGTTGATAAGAAGTTGCATGTCATGTAAGGATGCTAGATACGGTGCCACCACTGGCCGGTTCCAGTGCCAGAGAGTGTAATTAAAGCGGTGGATACCAGCATTTTTTGTCTTCCCACAAGACCCTTTTCTCGGTTCTATGGATTGTGCCGTTTGGGTCGCTGTTCTTGTGGCAGTGGAATGTGGCGGTTGGCTGTTTTACGGTGTTCTGGAATGTCCCAGTTAGACCCATTCCGAAGTTGAGGTCGGTGGCATTTTATCTGACGGATTTTGGTGGCGTCGGCGACGGGGTGACGTTGAACACAGAAGCTTTCGAGAGGGCAGTTTCAGCTATTTCGAAGTTGGGGAAGACAGGGGGTGGGCAGCTGAATGTGCCACGCGGGAAATGGCCGACGGCTCCGTTGAATCTTACTAGTCATTTGACTCTTTTTCTTGCTGAGGATGCTGTTATACTCGGGATAGAGATTGGTATTCTCTACCTAACAGTTTATTTTATGGAGTTTTGGTAATGGAGAGTGGTTCGATGTTGGGATGATTGATCTCTGTTAATCAAATGTGAACAATCTGCTATATGCAATCGTTTTGTTTTCCCTTTCCTTTCAATTTTCGGTGCTCAAAACTATAGCTTGCCACTGCGTAACATTTGAGAGCTGGCTCACCAATAGCAACTCTTACATCAATTTGAGCATTGCCATGGGTGCTGGTTCATCGAGATATCCAAATTTGTACCTAGTCATTTACTACTTTGAGATTCCCCAGCACGTGCTCACAATATATAGCTGTATTTAATGTTGATGACTGATTAAGAAAGATGGAAGGAACCGTTTTCAGTCTTGAAAGTGTGACTTCAACACCTTAGGAAAAACTAAAGCATTGTACCTGGGTTGCGTTAGGACTTAGGAATCTACAGGAATCCAGTGGACTCTAGCAAGAGCACTATAGACCTTTCCTCTCAAATAAGATGATAGGGTTTTCTTTGATGATGATTATATTAGTTTTCCTTATTTTTCCAACTTCAGTGACCAAGTTCCCTTGCTAATTTTTAGAATTTTCTTATGGTGTGATGTCTAACAGGATGAGAAGTATTGGCAACTAATTGCTCCATTACCTTCATACGGATATGGAAGAGAGCATCCAAGGCCTTGCTATGGCAGTTTAATCCATGGCCAAAATCTCAAAGATGTTGTAATAACAGGTCAGTTAGCATGTTTGGGAACTGTTCAAGTCAGAAAATGAATGGTACGGTGTACTCATTTTGTTGGTTTCTTGGATGGTGATTATTTGAACATCAATAAGCTCGAGAATGATATTGGTCTTGAACTGGTCCTAGTCCAAACATATGCTTCAGACCTTGTTTCTGGCCGAACTACTGCATGAGTACTGAAAATTATATTCCAGAGGAATCCACCCATCATATTTGGTGGAAACAATGCATAACGATTAGAGATGTAGAAATCAAGTGAGAAATCATGATGACAGTTTAGAATATGTTCCTGAGTAGATAAGAGAAGTGATTCAAATCAAACAGAGGAATGTGAAATGTGTAACTTGCTAATGAAAGGAAACTGCAAATGGCTATCTCCTGTGACACCAATCGTTGAGACCTACCAGGGCATTTTCATGCACTTAGTATTGGTATGCCACTCTCAGTTTCTATCACCATGTTTAACATATCTGGTGCATGTTAGAGAATTGTATTATCTTTGTGTAGGTTACAGTGCATTAACATTGAAAAACACCGAAGAAAAATTTTGTGAGTGACTTTCAGGACCCCTATTAGACAGGTGTCAGAAGTGGTCTTCTAGTGAATCCTTGATTTATTAATCCTTTGGGAAAATAATTATGTAATAAGAAGATTATTTAGTAGTTTATTGATCACATATTGGAGCATTGCATATATGGGCTTGGAACTAGCTTCAACTTCCGTCTGAGCCATGCAGTCAACCAGCCATTGCCACCAATGTACTTGTTCCAGCACTTCAAATTTACAGCATGCCAGTTTTTCCTATTTGTTTAATTATAATCTTGGGGTAGAAGACGCCAATGTTAATGTCATTATGATAATAAAGTTGTACCAACATTTAACTATTAAATGGCTAACTGTTTGATGGACTTGATTCTATTCTGTTTCCCCTCAACAGGTCACAATGATACCATAAATGGACAGGGTCAAACATGGTGGAAGAAGTATTGTCAGAAGTTTCCTAGCCATGCCAGGGGTCCTCTTGTACAGATAATGTGGTCTAGTGACATGCTTATTTCCAATATAGCATTACGTGATTCCCCATTTTGGACACTTCACCCATATGATTGCAAGAATGTTACTATCACGAAGGTCACAATGCTGGCTCCTATACTAGAAGCCCCAAATATTGACGGAATTGATCCTGGTAAGTATTTTGTACAACTGCAGCAATCTTCCTGCACATTTATTATGCACTAAATGATTCCTTAGTTGAGGTCATCCCTTGCATGGTTATAGGTCTGTATCATTAGTATGCATAACCTCATGTATAAGATGGTCAGCAACTGAACCACTTTTCAGTTAAAGTATCTGCATTCTACATTTTGGAAGAGAAAAATGTAAAAGAGGTGCTGAAAGAACAGAATAATGATATGGTCTGACCAAATTCTCAGGAGTTGGTTTAGTGTAGATTTTTTGTGATTTGCTTTTTTTCCAAACTTGAGCCAATAATTGTTGGTGAGAGCAATTCCAAGTACCATGGAGATTAAGGGACTGATTGTTGATAAACTTTGCAAGAGCAAAAAATTTATGAACTTTCATGCTGAAAACTGGTTTGTCATCTTTATGTACCTTTTTAATTCTAACATCCAGAGCTTACTTCTTTCTCCAGTAAGCAAATTGCTTTCATGTTTTATTTGAGCTCTTAAGTTCAGTCAATGTTTGTATTTGCCTTTTTTGTCCCTAAATTAAGGAACTACTGGAAAGGTACATCAGGTTTACTGGCTCAAATACCAAGTCTCTTGCCTAATCCTAGGCAAAGCATTAGCTACTGCACAATTCATTGCTTTTTAAGTTTGTTTATGAAATTTGTGGGATTCTTTCCATACTTACCTTGGATTGCTTTTTTTTTTCATTCACAGATTCATTCGAGGATATGGTAATTGAAGACTGCTACATAAATGTAGGAGATGATGGAATTGCTATAAAAAGTGGCTGGGATCAGTATGGAATTAGATATGGAAGACCATCGAAAAATATTCTTATCCATAATGTTGTGATTCGCTCTATGGTCAGGTGAGATTCTTAAATAATCAACTTTAGATTTACTGCACATCTCTTTTACTCTTATCAGAGGTTTCCAATAACTGCATGATCAAAATCTTGTTATCTCCCATTAGCCATGACACCTACATTGCCTATGAGACATAATTGCAATAGATCAATTATGTCAGCTCGTCTAGGCATGGGATCTAGATCCATTATTGTTAACTATTTGGTTGAATGCTGCCTCGCTCATCCATCCTATGCCGACTGATCCATAAATCAGCAAATTTGAATTCCTCAGCACTTTGAAGGCCTGGTCAGTTATGGCCTTGATAGAAGTGCAATAGACCTTAATGAACTTTATGGGGAAAACTTCCTGTAATCCAGGACTAGGAGTTATAATTTGATGGCTATTGCATATTCAAGTGATGGTTTCTGCTTTAGGATCATCCCTGAACTTTGTCTAAAGAAATGTCTCTGCAACTGAGTAGCCTGGGTATACACTTCATCGAATTTGTTATGTTGTGGAATTCTCCTGTCATTTGCATATAAAGCTATATGAAAACTCTTCTTCAAGTAACCTCTTAGCCTGTTAGCTGTCTTGGCATATTGTTATGGAAACTCTTAGCTGTTTTAGCTGTCGTCACATACTACTAACTAAGATCCCCCTTGGCCGAACTTCGCAAAAGTGCTGGAATATCAATTGGCAGTGCGATTTCAGGTGGAGTGTCAAATGTTAGTACGGAGAACATCCTTGTGTGGAGTTCAAGATGTGCAGTTCGGATCAAGACTGTCCCTGGCAGAGGTGGATATGTTCAAATTACAAGTTATAGGAACTTAACATTTGATAAGGTACAAGTTGGAATTGTTAAGTCGGATTACAATGAACACCCTGATGAAGATTATGATCGAAAGGCGGTTCAAATACTTGAGGATATTAACTTCATTGGTGTTCATGACCAGGGAGTACGTGTACCTGTGCACATACATGGTAGTAAAGAAATTCCAATTAAAAATGTGACCTTCCACGATATGTCAGTGGGATTAACCTACAAGAAGAAGCACATATTTCAGTGCTCCTTTGTTGAAGGTCGTGTAATTGGGACTATATTTTCTGCCCCATGCGAGAACCTGGATCGGTATGATGAGCGTGGACAGCTTGTCAAGCGCTCCGCCTCCCAGAACTTAACAGACATAGATTATGACTTTTGATCAGGTGGCTACAGATTGAATCTCATGGGCATATCTTTCCGGAGTTAACAATGACTTCGTACGTTTTTTATGAGATAATCCTGATTGTCTCGTGTAGTCAACCATCTTCTTGTAGCTGTTTATCACCAGTAATTGCCACTCCATATTTGTTTAGATCTTTGCAATTCTAATTTTCACAAAGATGTGTACAGAGAAGAATCCAGTTTTGTTAATACATTAAAAAGGTTTTGCACTTGAACAAAAAAGCTGCATCGCCAGTCTTGAAGTTTAAGGAGCTACTGCAAATTGTAAGGAGGAAAGATTTGTTGAAATTTTTTTCCCCTTTTTCACTAGCAAATCAAGTTAATAGTTCTGGTTCCTACAACATGCCAAAGCACAGTTTCATAAACAGGAGGACAACTGAGGTCAGATTTCCTGGCCAAAATAACACTCGAGCAATAAGCTCAAAAGTCAATACGATCAAGTGCTATTCATCAACAAATTATAAGATTTGTATTGGCATGAGTTAGTAACGCAAACCTAACAATTGCTCTAGTCATGGCCCGTCCACCAGGACTCTTCCCACTTCCCAGCCTTGCAAATTATGACTTCTGAGTTCTGAGTAATAAAAATGGCCTGTCATGATCAGCTTTCCTAGTTCTACTTT
Organism: Erythroxylum brevipes; assembly: GCA_027479065.1. Taxonomy (NCBI): domain Eukaryota; kingdom Viridiplantae; phylum Streptophyta; class Magnoliopsida; order Malpighiales; family Erythroxylaceae; genus Erythroxylum; species Erythroxylum brevipes. The sequence continues at coordinate 22,631,086 of JANIHY010000209.1, forward strand.
ACCTAACGAGAGCAATTAGTAAAACCTTCTTTATATGAACAGCGTGTGATTTGGTAGACTCAACGCCGGTCTCGTGTCCATTATTAGTTTGGCGGTATGACTTGTGTAGTGGGAAACGACAGTTGGTCTACCACTCGTTCTTTCTTCTGGATAATTTCTCGCAAACTTCATGACAAAAAGTTCTAAAAGAACTATACAGAGATTATATACCTATGTAATGCATAACTTTCTTGCTTAACATGCGACTTCTACGAATGTTCTCAATTAATAAAACGTGTCACTACTATTCAATGTAGATCTACCTACCAGCTCTTTAGCCCCTAGTCCAATTTAACTCAATTCAAGCTTTTAGGTGGATTTGACAATTTCGGTCAGTTCACCTTTCTAGTCATAAATTAATGAATCAAATTCGAATTGATCGAATTTCATATCAAATTGATCATTTTTTTAAATGATATTATTCTGGTGTAAATTTAAGACCATTTTAAAATGTAAATTTATGATATTTAAGATTAAATTAATATTATTTGAGAAAATTTTTAAAATGAAATTACTGTCTTATGATACAATTAACTTCCTTTTGTTATATATAATATTTGAGTAGCACAAGGCTTCAGGAGCACATTATTTATCCTAGGTTTACTATTTGCGAGCAGCAATTCATTAAAAACATTTTACATACACGATTTTTTATCAGGTGAAGAAGTTTCTTGGAAGATGTACTACGTGACTTCCCCTTTTCCGGTGGACCATAAAATGATGTCTGTATCAAACTTGAGCTCATTTCAAGGGTTAGATTTGCAACTTATTTCCCATGTTATTACTATTCAATGTAAACCTACATCCATCTCCGGTCAAAATCAACTAAGGCTTCCCAAGTTATTTCCTTAATCGCACAAGGCTTCTAGAGTAGAAAGAGTTTTCATTGAATAAAAGTAACCTTTTATTTTGCTTAATTTAAAAACATGATGCCTTCAAGACGCCTAAGTTGAAATAACTCAGTCGGATCATGGATGGAGTATTTCAATGAATTGAATGTATGAATAACACAAAAATATTCTTAATTGAATTAGGAAATCATCAATTGCACATAAGGAAGCACATAATTGATTAACTTTATAAATTCCTAAATTTCATTAAGAAAAACTACCAAAAACTTCAATGCAAACAAAATCAAGCATAATTTGGTATAAGTTATAGTTGACAAATCATAAATCAGTCTTAAATTTCACTACTAAACCCTTAATTTTGGAAAATACTCTAGGGTTTGAAATGTAAACCTAAATTTGCCTAAACACTTTTAATTCAGTTCAAATTATGGTCCAAGTCATGAATTGAAAGCATAAATAGTTGTAAAAGTATGCAAATAACATCACTTAATCACCAATTTGAAAAAAAAATGCAAGCATTTTAGAAATCCATAAGGCAATAAGATTAAGGTTAACTCTAAGAGGTGTTTGATGAATTAAGGTTCTAGGACAATGGAACTTGGACGTGGAGATGTATGAGAGCTGGCTAGTACTGAGGCAGACAACACAATAAAGAGGGATTGTCTTCTAATTGTGCAAATTTTATCTTCCCTTATAGGTTTAGTAACAATATAAGCCAATTAGTGTTATGTATCTATAAATTCTAACTTAACAACCTCATTTTGCTCATGATCTCTAATAAAATGGTATTTAATTTTCACATGCTTCATTCTAGAGTATTAAATTGTGCTCTTTATGAGAAAAATGGCACTATTATTATCACCTTTAGTAGTTACTTTAGTAAGGTTCATTATGTAGTTTCTAATTTGTTGTCTAAGCCATACGATTTGTGCACAACTATCAACTGCCATGTATTTGACTCCTGTAATTAACAAAGCAACCGAATTTTGTTTCTTACTAAACCATAAGATCAATGCATTTATTAGAAATTGACAAGTATCATATATACTCTTTCTATCCAAAAGACTACTTGCAAAATCTGCATCTAAATAACCAATTAAGTCAAAGAATGTATGCTTAGGATATCAAAGCCTTAATAAAATGGTAGCATATAAATATGTAAGAATACGAATAACGGTTAAAAGATGTGATTTCCAAGGACTTGATTGAAATTTAGTACACAAGCAAACACTAAATATAATATTGGGTCTGCTTATGGTAGTATAAAATAACTTGTGCGTAATAGTTTAATAAAGCTTTAAATCAACTAGTTTGTCTTTTTTTTTATCATTGTTCAATTTTTTTGTGATACTTATAAGTATCCCTAGTAGTTTGGCTTGATCCACTTTGATGCATTTGAGTATTTCTTCGGTGTCCTTTGCTAGATTAATAAAGATTCCTTCCTTCATCTGGAGCATAAGAAAGAAGTTATGCTTTCCCATATGCTCATCTCAAATTCCATACTCAGATACTTGGAAACTTTTTT
>JANIHY010000209.1:22643590-22655594 GCA_027479065.1 Erythroxylum brevipes
ATTAATATAGAAACCCAAGTTACAAACCAAACATTATTTTTTATTTTTCATACTCATTCTCATTCCTTTCTACTATTATACCTATATCTATACCCAATCCTGTGCTCAAATCAAATGCCCCCTTAAATTGCCTAGTCCATGAGAAAGCAAGGACTTACAATTTTAATTGTCTCTCAAAAAAAAAAGAACTTACACTCCTATGAGTTTCGGGAAATGAGGGAGAGCTCCGAATCCGATTCGAGAATATCAAGATTGAACTTCCACCGTCGAAGGAATTTCATTCAGCTTTAATTAAGCTGTAAAACGTGGAATTCGAGCGCCACGTTTTATGTTCAGAGACCAACCACACTCCACAAAATTAATGTAGCAGCCAAAATGTCAAACTATGACAACGAGAAAATATTTTAAATGGTATACAATGAGGAATGAGTTGGTTGTGTTTTTATAAAAGTCAATTGCAATTTAAGGCGCTCATATAAGCTTATTTTAATTCAATAGTATTTCAAGCCCAAATAGTAAGACTTTGCTTCTCCTGTGATTGCTGAGTGAGCCCTAAATTCATCTGAATATCAGCGTAAACATGAAAATGATAATGATCCATCACATCTTCAAAGAGTGTTTTGCTACCAGAAGTGATGCTGATGGGCATTTCGATAAGAAGGATTGTTGCGGGAGACTTGGGAGGCAATGGACATCCAACCAATTAAGATTTGAAACCTTTGGGACTTGGGAACACATCAGGTCTCTTCTATTGGTAGATTAGCCACCTTAATGGACCACACTATATTCTATAGTTATGATTTAAAATGTAGGAAAAGTATTAAACTGGCTAGAGTCTAGAGCTATGCACAAGGTTCACAAGGAATCATATGCTTCCATGTACCATCAATAACTACAGTAAATTGACGAGGATACTTGGAAAAAAATAAAACAGACAAATCATCGCAGCATTAATTCAGAATGTGGCACCTCTCTAACCAATTGATCATCTGAAGCGCTAGCTTGCCGTGCTTTCCACACCCAAACACAAGTATTTTTTTTATGCCTGGCAAAATGTCATGTTAACCTATAGTTTGTCATACAGTTAATGGATTTTTAATGATAATAATAATATTATTATTGTTAATTCATGCTGGTGGAGTCAACTCTGCTTCGTAAAAGTCTGTAGCACATGGTGAAGAATGAAGACGAAAAATGCTAGACATTTTCAAATGGAGTAGTTTTCCCCGACAGGCACACGCATACGGCATACATACAGAACCCGCCAGCCTTGCTGTTTTCCTCATTGTGTGTAAAACAACAGACGAAGGGATGTCGCAGTCATAAATCTTGACTTTTGAGTGATTGTGCAACTCACTTTCTGCATTATTCAAAACAATGCAACTCTTGTTAAACGAACAGTACAAAGTTGAATAATCATTTGACACAACCGAGGAAAATAAAGGACACATTGGAAACTTTATACGACCGAGCAAAGCAAGTAGGTGTCGTGTCGGTAACATGTGAAGAACATACCCATTTCACAACTCTTAGATTCACTTTATTTTCCAATGACCTGCGGGCTCATTTCACAACTCTTAAAAGCACTAATAGTGAAGACAAGCGCGGATGGCCTTCCTTTCTTATTTCTTTATAAATTAGCATCATCTCATTGTATTATTTACATATTAACAAAAATAAACCAGAATTATCTTTCTAATCTTGTCTCTTAATAAAACTTAAACGTGAATAAACAAACTTGATGGCATGATGTTTATAAGGTTATCCAAAAAAACATTGTTTATAATTAAAGAATTTAGTTTTGAAAATACCATTAATTATATATTTGTAATAAAATTAAATAATAAATTGACTTAGTCAATTGATAACAAATCTTTTTAAAGAGTTTTGGAAAAGTCCTCTCTCCAAATTAAGATTCCCACAAACTTTATATGGCTCGTGACTCTATGCGTAGAGATAACTAAAATTGTGTTACGGTTTGATCTAGTTATAAAGTATGAGATTTGAATCCTATATCGATTAAATACAAAATTGATATGAAATTTATAAAAATTTTGGATTCTCTATCTTCATAAGTTAGCTTTTGAGGTGTGGCTTTCTTAAAGTTCTTATTAATTGATATCAAAGCTGGTTTTGAAGTGGTGACCCATGAAATAGTGGCCTGGGAGGGCTAGCCGTGACCAACATAGTCGTGACCAATAAGGACTTCAGAGTGGTGACCCATGGAATGATGACCTGAAAAGTGTCAACCATGATCAATATGACCGTAACTAATGATGACTTTAATTCTTATGAAGGGACAAATGTTATGGTTTGATCTAATTGCAAAGTATGAGATTTAAATCTTATATTGATTAAATGTAAAATTAATATAAAATTTATAAAGATTTTAAACTCTCAATCGTCGTAACCTAACTTTTGAGTGTGGCGGCAGAGGTCGCAGTACCGTGTTGGAGTGTCCATACGAAGCTTTAGCATAAGCTCGTAAGGTGTGAGGGTCCCCAGTAAACTCTCGTGTCTTCAATTCAATTACCATTTTTTCGCTCCGACACGTGAATTTCACTTGTGACTTTGGTGGTGATCTTTGTGCACCCCACCACCCTTTGAAGTTTGACCTTTTCCTCTTCTAACTCTATTGTCTATCAGCGTTTCCCACGCGATCTAAGCAACTATTGAATAAAATAAAAGCATTGCATAGTAGACAACTTCTAAATTAAGCAATGAAATTTAAACCATGTTTCCTATGAAATTTCCCACGCGGAAATGGGTCTGAAAATACGAATGTGCCACGTGGCCAAAAGCACGTGAAAGCCAAATAAAATTTAACACGTGTTTTGAAATATCCCTTTCTCCCCAAACTGTTGAATTTTAATAGCTTTGTAATTTAGGACACGAAAATCCCACGTAATACCCCACACAAGCCCGCGAAGATAAAAGCTCCCATATATTCCTCGTGCTTCTCCTTAACCCGTTTACTACATAACTAAGCATCTCTATTTTTCTTTCTGACATTGATTGGTAAGATTGAAGAAAAGTTGATTGTTTCCGGGACATAACGGAGTCTGTTCTGGGATTTGTAATTTGTTGCCGGAGAATTAACGTTTATGTCTAGCTCTGTAGAATTTGACGGCCAGGGGATGACGACGAGGTCGCCGGAGAAGGCCAGCTTCTCTCGTAAGTGTAGTTTGCTAAGTCAGTACTTCAAAGAGAGCGGCAGTTTTGGAGATCTAAGCCTGGGGATTAAGTACGCAAATAAAAATGTCAATGGTACGTCTCTTTGTTCTCTTTTTATTTATTTCTCAGTTTTACAGGCATTTACCTTTCTGTCAGTGTGGTAGACGTTGGATGGATGATTGAACTTGCATGTCCATGCTCTGAGTTTTGTTATGAGATTCTTACTATCTGCTCCCAACAAAAGAGGAATCCTAAATCATTCCTAAATCTCTGTTTCTTGTCCTTTAAGCATACACTTGGATATTATGTTATTTAGAATTGGGAAATAAACAAACTTCTTGCTTTCAGAAGCATAATGGTTAATTTATAGTTTGGCTTATCTAAATGCTGCAGCTACAACTGACATGACGAACAGAACAGCAGCAACCATGAATCTATTCCCAGTAGATGAGAAACTTGGTGACGTCCTGAACCAAAACATGGAGATTCCTCGTAGCGTTAGACCCATGGAACTGTTCCCTCAACAGACTGGTCCTACAGAAGATGTCGATAACAAGAATGATTCGAGGTCCGTTGATTTATAACTTCCTGTTAGTTCCACACATGGGTTTGGTTAATAGTTGCAGAATCATGATAGCATACGTGACAACCACTGGTATTTGAACCTGAGATTTAGTTGTTGACTGATTAGTATCTTGATTATCTTTTGACAGTGTAAACAGGTCTGTCACCTCAGAGCCTCAATCTGCACAAATGACTATCTTTTATGCCGGACGAGTAATTGTTATCGACGATTTGCCAGCTGATAAGGCAAAGGAAATTCTGTTTTTAGCTGCCAAGGGAAGTTCCCAGTTCCACACTGCATGCCCATCTAACCCCGCCAAAAGTCAGCCTGCCTCCACTCCCAACATGGCTAAAATTCCAGCCGACTGCAGCAGCTCAGTCCCTTCCAGATCCAATCCTATTCCGAACTTCAGCAATAATATCCTTAAAGAGAGCAACCAAGCTTTCCCTCAACCCATTGCTGTTGGTAATCTTTTTTTCCATTCAATTTGATTCTTCTTTGACTCAATATTAAGTTTGGTGGAATTTGCCGTGTTTTCCTGTTTATAATGTGCCTAATATTAATTTTCTTTTTTTCTGACGAATTCCAGATGTACCAATTGCAAGGAGAGCTTCCCTCCACAGGTTTTTGGAGAAGAGAAAAGATAGGTAGGCCTTTCACATGTGAGCATACTCTATGGCAAAGACAAAATAACCTTATACTTCTTAGTTGCTTAGAGTTAGCTGGTAAATGCATCGAAGCAATTAGAAGATAGTGATTACAGTTGATTTGTGTTTTCGTTATCTCTTTTCCCTTACCGTTCTTTGTAACCACGGTCACCCTCAGTGTGGTCCAACTCGTAAGATCTGTTTGGAGTGTCACTTGTATGTCCTTGTTACTAGATTTAAACTAAATCATTGCAACACTGGATTGATCTTGGCTCTTTTGCTTCTTTTATGGAACACTTCACAGGATCACAGCAAGAGCTCCATATCCAACAGCAAACGCAGTCGAAAACAAGTCATGGCTGGGGTTGGCAGCTCAATCTTCACAGTGATCGGACAGCTAATTCCTTTAGTCCTGTTATCTTATATTCTTTCATCTTTTTCTTTTTTTTCACCTAGACTGTCATTTTGTGCTAGCTCTTAGTTAAAAGCTATACGTCTACCATATCAGCTCATGTAATTAACTTTATCGAGAAAATTGGTTGATAGCGCAGAGGTCAACCGTTCACACCGTATTTTCTTGTGATAAGATGTTAGAAATGTCAAAAGCATTGCATCACAGGCAGTCAGGCCTGGGCAACCATTTTTCCAACTTCAACAAATGTGTTCCCACTTGATAACGATAAATTCACGCGTATTTGAAAACAGAGGCATCTTAGTCGGCAAAATATTAAGAGAATTTTACATACTACTTTCTATTTTCCCCTTACCAAAAATTAATCCTACATGGAAAGTAGAGTCAAAGTAAACGTGCCCCAGTGCTCTCCACTGCTGCCCATCCCATACTTATGAACTCATCTAGAACAGTTGTGAGTTGTGACCCTCACCTAGGTGCGGTTCCAGCGCTCTCCATGTCTCTTAAGAAGCGTGAAAGAGATGTGAGAAAAGAGAGTAAAGAGAGAAGTGGGTGGAGAGAAAAATATCTCAATTACTTATGGCTACATTAAACGAATGTCCTGATATACATCAACAGTAATAAGCTAATTAAATAACTCTAATTATTAAGAAGTTAATTAACTAACTCTAATACAATTACACAGTAACATAAAATAATACAGTATTCTTCACAACCCCCCTTCAAGTTGGGAACATAGTAAGACCTAACTTGGAAGATAATTACACGTGAGAATCGTGACCAAGAGGCTTGGTCATAAGATCAGCTGGTTGCAGCTTGGAAGGAATATAGGCATTTTGAAGAAAACTATCTTAAATTTTTTCTCTGAGTGAAGTGACAATCAATATCCAAATATTTGGTTCGCTCATGAAAACAAGGATTAGATGCAATTTGTTGAGCAGCCTTATTGTCACAAAATAAAGTAACCGGAACTTGAACGGGAATGGATAAATCCTTAAGCAAATAGGACAACCAAAGCAGCTCACTAGTTGTAGCAGTCATACTCCGATATTCAGCTTTAGCAGAAGAATTATAAACAGTAGATTGCTTCTTTGTCTTCCAAGAAACTAAAGCATGCCCCAAGAAAATGCAGTAATCAGTAAGCGAGCGACGGGACATCAAGCAAGAAGCCCAATCTGCATCCGAAAATGCAGTCAACTTGAGTTGTGACTTCACAGGATAAAACAATCCCGCAGAAATAGAACCTTTCAAATACTTGAGGGTATGAGTAACAGCCTGCATATGAGGAAGCTTAGGAGCAGATAAAAACTGATTCAAATGTTGCACTGCATAAGAAATATCCGACCTAGTCATGGTCAAATACAATAACCTACCAACAATTTTTCGATAAGCTTCTGAATGTTCTAGAGGTTCTCCTTCAGTAAGAGACATCTTGAGATGTTGAGGAAGAGGAGTAGAGCAAGGTTTAGTGCCAGTCAAACCAGCATCAGTTAAAATATCCAAAATAAACTTCCGCTGATGCAAAAATGTACCCTGCTCATTCCTATGCAACTCGATACCCAAGAAATACCGGGCAAGTCCCAAGCCCTTAATTGTGAACTTAGAATGTAAAGTTGTCTTCAAACTAGCAATGTCAGAAGTATTATCACCAGTAATCAAAATATCGTCAACATATATGAGGACAACCGTAAACAAATCGCCTACCCTCTTAACAAACAAGGAATAATCATTAGTGGACTGAACATAACCCAAGTGAGTAAGAAACTTAGTAACCTCCTTATTCCACTGTCTTGAGGCCTGTTTAAGGCCATACAAAGACTTCTTTAAACGACAAACCTGACTAGGTTTGGTAGCATGATATCCATCTGGAGGAACCATATATATCTGCTCATCAATATGATCATGCAAGAAAGCATTATTAATGTCAACTTGATGTAAAAGTCAATTCCTAGCAGTAGCCAAGGCAATGACAACTCTAACAGTAGCATGTTTAGCCACAGGAGAAAAAGAATGTTTATAATCTTTACCCTCCTTCTAATCAAAACCTCTAATAACTAACCTGGCGTTGTACATTTCGACGGTTCCATTTGGATTATATTTGATCTCATAAACCCATTTGGAAGAAATAGCTTTATGGACTGCAGGTAAAGTGGTTAGTTCCCAAGTATTATTCATCTTTAAAGCATTAAGCTCCGATTCCATGGCCTCCACCCATAGCTTATCCTGACTAGCATCAAGAAAGTTAGCAGGTTCATGAGTTGTAAACACATTAGCCAAGGAAACCACATAATCATGAGGTAGGTGGTGAAAATCGACACAAGAAAACAGAGGATGATATGTAGAAAAATCATGGCAAGAAGAAAAAGAAAACACATTGTTGGCATTGGCATATAGAACAAAATCTTGTAACCAATGAGGTTGTTTTCTTTGTCCTTGAGATTTATGCAAAATTGGGGAAGGAGCACAGGAAGAATTAGTTGTGGGAGGTAAAGAAGTAGAATGGACAACAGGAAGAGGAGAAGAATGAATAGGAGAAGGAGAGACATGTTCAGGCAGAAAAGTATCAACAGAATCAGTGGAAGTATCAATTAAAGAAGGAGATATAGTATGGATAGGTGAAGAAACATGAACTGAAGGATTGTCAAAACAAAACAGATTAGGAAAAGATGAAAAATGTTTAAAAGGGAACACAGACTCACAAAAAGTAACATCTCTACTTAATAAAACACATTGTCTCTCAAGATCAAAGAGCTTATAACCCTTCTGTGCAGGAGGATATCCTATAAGTACACATTTATGAGCTCTAGGTTAGAATTTATCACCTTTTGGACCCACTTTAGCAACATAGCAAAGACAACCTATGGTTCTCAAATGAGTATAATCAGGTTTGGAGTGAAATAACATTTCATGAGGACTTCTCCAATGCAAAATGGGTGTTGGCATTTTGTTAATGAGATAGGTGGCTGAGAAAAAACACTCTCCTAAAAAATGATTAGGTAAATTGGCATGGATTTTGAGAGATCTAGCTGTGTCAAGCAAATGTCTATGCTTTCTCTCAACAATGCCATTTTGTTGTGGGATATAAGTAATTGATTTCTGATGAATAATTCCTGTATCTCACATAAACTGGCGACATTGTGAGTTAATAAACTTAGAACCATAGTCAATTAGATGAGATCTTTCCCTTGAATCGGAGTTTGATAATTTTGGCTTTCTCAATTTTAAATTCAGTTAATTTAATTTGTTTTCGTATCAATTTCAGTTAATCAGTTATTTAATAAACCCCCTATTTACTTTTATTACTTGAAATTAAGAAGTTAGTGTTTAATTCTCTAGGGATTCAATCTGGTTCCACAACAACTACAAAAGTTTCGAGAATTGGAATTATTTTAGAAGTTTTGAAAACTCGACTGGAGACCAATTGGTTGATTATGAGAGGGGAATCAACCAAACATTTGATGACAAAGTAAATGTGGCGAGGAATAAGGCCAGTTTGAATTTCTTTGAGGAGTACAAGGGTTGTGTTCTTTAAATTTTTGAACTATATTGATGTTGTTTATTAAAAAAACAAAAAATGAGTTTCGGAAGAGTTAACGTCTAGACTTTTTGAGTTTTTGATTTATGAGTTTTATAAGGTTCAGGTGATTGATATGTGTTTGACTTTCCTTACTTATTGAATAGTAAATTTGATGTGAAAAATGAGTCTCTGCTTAAATTTTGATTTACGAAGTTATGTTGAGAAGATGTTGATGCTTGGTTGGAGACCTATTGGAAGATTTGAGTTTTCTATGATTTGAGTCTTTCAAGTTTTATTCTAGTTTCTCTCTATATCATGAGTTGTATGAGTTTGGGCAATACGCTTTCACTGGGAATTTGCTCATGAAATAAGATTTGCAAAGAATGTTTTATGTGTGAAGATCGTTGTTTAATTGTATGGTATTAGTATGAAATTACGAGAACAATTTGATTTTCTTGTCAATGCTGAGTTGGTATGAGAATTTTATTGTGATTTGAATAAGAGAGTTTTGGATGATACAACTTTATGCTTTCGTATGGTTTATGTGAGGAGGAGATTGATTAAGTAGTTTGATTATGATTCGTTGAATACATTTTTAGGGTTTATGAATTTAATCAATCGTATGCAGATGGATTTGATGTGAGTACTCATCTAACCCACTATCGAAGCATCTATGACTATTAGCTAGTGTTTTGACTAGTGGTAAATTGTCATCTTGGTGTGTTTATGATTCTTCTGTAGCACCTACTGTTGATTTGTATGCTTCTTTATTCATTGAGATTGATTGCATTAAAGGCGTTCTTTGTTTTTAATTTTTTTATCCCAAGGGGAAGATATAGGATTATTTATTTTCATTTGATATGATTGCTCAATTCAGGGGGAGATTTTAAGGTACCTCTGCTACTATTAGTCTTGATTTTTGGCATCTTTTTGTCCAAAGGGGAGAAATTTGGATGGTTAGATAATTGTGAGATTATTATTTCTTTAGATGTTTCTCGAACTTGAAGAACTTGGTGGATATTCTTTAGAACTTGATGTTTGATTAAGGGGGAGTTCCCAGGTGTTTTGTTAACTTAATACTATGCGTCCAATTATCTTCTTTAAAGGGAGTTTTTATATATGACAAATGACGCCAAAAAAGAAAAGATTGTTAAGATATAGATCATGATATCTTATTATTTGATTTTGAACATTATTTAATAATTGGACTTTGTTAGGTTTATATGGTGCTTTTCCAAGATAAGTTTAATAAGATTAAAATCCTAATCAAGATGAGATTTAAAAAAATCCTATTTTGGGATAATGGTTATCTAAGGAAGCAAATTTCTTGAAATTTGACTTGATTATGGTAGTTGGATTGTGGCTATGCTTTGGGTGTGATATGGGCTAAAGTGTTGTCATTTTTTAGCATGAAAAAATAAGTTTCGTGTGACTTTTGACTGTTGGGATTTTATGAGTTATTTTGATGATTTTCGGCAACTAATTGGAAATATATATTATTCTGGGTGTTTCTGAATTTTCTCTCAAGGGATCATGTGATTTTAGGGGCTATGTTTTTGTGGATTGCGCGATTTTTTAGTAATTAGGTATTCTTCAATTTTTCATCAATAATTGAGGGTTGTCTTGCATAATTTAAAAGCTAATTTCTTTTCTGGTTTTTAGTTATTAATTGTCAATGGAGTGTTAATTGTGTCGTTGTCCTTTCTAATTTGCGCTATACTAAAACTCTAAATGTTTTCGTGATTTTAATAGCTAATATTCTTGATCATTTGGGTGATTTTTGTTAGGCTGATTGGGAATTGATTGTATGTATTTCTAGTGGTTGTCGATAATGGTGGTGTTGTGCGGAAAATTCCAATAGGTGTCGTGGATTTAACGGTTCCATTTTTTACAACATTTCGGTAAAGAAAAGTTTATTTTGTTGGCAATTTTTCTAAATTGAGGAACTGTGTTTTCTGTCTACTATGAGGGAAAATTTTTAGCTATCAACGATAGTGGCTTTTGTGTGAAAAACTTCCAGCAATCTTGGTGTTTTTACAACTTCATAGTTTGTAATGTTTTCGATGCAAAGACATTTGTTTCGTTGGTGACTTTTCAGCTGCTATGCATGGGATGTTCTAGTGACGTCGATATCAAAGCTTCACAACATATTTTTTTATGGATAACTTCTCATTCTTTCATTCACAAATCTGTATTGTTAGGGAAGTTGTTTTCTTTCACAAGTGTATTTGTTTATATTCATTGTTGTTTCAATCATTTGAATTATTTTATTTTCATCCTTTATTATCAAATACTGTTGAGAAAATCTTTTGTTGAGGTTAGTACTAGAAGGTCGTATTATTGAGTATGATTTACTTTTACGGGTAATGAATATGAGAGATGGTGTCAAGAGTTGAATGAGTCGGCCCTATAATACCTTGAGTAAAACTATTGTTATATCACTAGTGAAAGTAATTAAATTGAGTGAGGACCCGCAGACGTAGATAAGATGTGCAAAATTACGTTACTGAATCTTGATTGTTGATTTGTTTATTTTACATTTAATTTTTAATTTCATTTGTGCTATAAACAACTGCAATTGGATCTTGGAAACTATATTCTTTCGAAATTTTCATTTCTTTTATTGTGTGGTTTGAACAACCCCACCGTTACTGCGTGGTTAGATCATAATGCCTCAAGCTGTGTGGTTGGATCAATGCCATCGCCACTATGATCAGGAAATTTATAAGAGATGCTCTCAAAATTAATGACCTTCCTCTCGCGATCAGTGACAATTTTCCACATGTCCTAGTTTTCAACAAATGGAAGCCCAAATTTTGAAGCTCCTTGAGTTATTGCTTCTAATTAGGACCATCACAATGGTGAAAATAGTAAAAGTTAAAGGAGTACAGTGGGGTGGGAGGCGTGTGAACAAGCTGAACCGAGATTGGATGCCATGCTTAGAAATGGCCAATGAGGTTTGGAGTGCGAGTAGAGAGATGAAAACAGATGATCTGTTCCGAAAACGAGAGCTTCTTGTGGGTACTTTTAGACTTGGGTGGTAAATGTGATGTTGGGAGTATACAAATGTTTTAGTGTATTATGTCACATTTTTTAACAGGTTGGTTCTGGTCCTAGAAATTTTACCTTCATAGACTTGTCATTTATGTGAGACTGCAGGTGTAGGCTCGAATAATCTACCTTACAAATCGATCTATGTATGTATATTATACTGATATTATACTGATCTATCTTTGAACAAAGGATGGGTTAGAGATAAAAAGCAATGTTTTTCTCAGCCCACCGCGTCAATAAATTCCTGTTCACAAGTATATTGACATAAAAGGAGAAAAAAGAAAAGAAGGCTTTTGCTTACATCGTGAGTGATAAAAAAAAAAGAAGGAATTCAAAGTCCCATCCATGATTTTTGGTTCCCTTTATCGTTCTTTTTCTTTGCCACCTTTTTGTTGACTATTTTATACATGTAATACGAAACTAAATGGCTAGAATTCCTGGTGAGAATGTAGCACCTCACTCTCACAAGACTCGAACCTGACATCGATGGTGATATCCGAGTCCATGCCCAGTGAGGGTGGTGTGCTAAAGCATTCAATCTTTCAAAAGCTTTCAAATTTTTTTTTGAAAATCGATAACACAAAATGCAGAAATCGAAACTCAAATTGGGCCCACATTCATTCATAAACATTTTC
>JANIHY010000209.1:22690934-22701912 GCA_027479065.1 Erythroxylum brevipes
TTTTTTATTTCCGTTAGTGCAACAAACCAAATAATATTATTGGTATTAATACAAAAACCTAAATTACAAACCAAACATCATTTTTTATTTTCCATATCTATTCTCATTTCTTTTTACTATTATACCCATATTTAACCCCAACTTCGTACTCAAATCAAACGCCCACGAGTAAATTGATTAAGATACAATAGCTTAATCTTTATCCGTACCGTATCTAATATTATTTCGGTTGTTCTACATGTGGAATCGTGCATGAAGCGATGTATCCTCTTATCTTTTGAGAAGACTTTAACCTAAAAAAGGTAAAAGTATATTGCGATCGAATAAAGGATAAATGCAATTAAATCAAAGACAGTTCTTATGATAAACACACAATATTTGATGGTAACGACCTCTCTCTTTAAGCAGTCTATTAATCGAGTTCTTCCTTGGTGTCAGATTTCTATAACAATTCATCCTGATTTCGATAGGTGTCTCTTTTCTTTTACTTGCCATATGATTGTTAAGATGAGGTCAGTTACATTTTAATTATTCACTTAAAATAAAAGAGCACAGTCTATGATACTTAGCGTGTGCTTAGCTGTGTTAATTAAAATCATTAATAAGTTTGCCTTGAATTTGTAATATATGGACTTCCAACTAAAATAAGGAACTGTTGCTTTCGATCAACCCATTAACAGGTTCTCTCTTTCTTTCTGTTCTTTTTTGCATAAGGATGAGAAGTGAGCTTAAATTAATAAATATAATCTTATGCACTAACATTTTCTTTATTGTTTCTGACAGTACGTTACCGTCTAAGAAATGATAATAAAGTATGGCATAGATATAACCATAAGCTACATTTTTTTTTTTTGAAAAATCAGAAGAATAGATTAAAATAACAGGATATGTACAGAAAGTTCAATAACATAAGCTACCATATTGCACAAACACTTTCGAGATTTTGACGAAATCGCTACAAAAAATATAGAGGAATGGCAAATTAAATTTTAATATAGTTGTTCATGTAATAACTTTGTATATGTATATACGTATAAACAAGATAACAATATTAATAAAGAATTATAATTAGATATAAAAAATATTAAATTTACGATTAGTTTAATTAGATAGACTATGTTATGATTTATGTATGCTTATTATAGCATAATGTACGAATAAATAGTAACGTTTGTAAACGTTCACTTGCAAAAATTCAAGGGATTATAATTTAGTAACAACCTTTCGTGTTATCTTACTTATAAAATCTTCTTTGATTTCGATAATGAATCAATAACTATAAGGATAGATATTTATGGAGATTCGATTTGACTGACAGATATCAACTCACGATCTTTGCTCCGGAAGTACATATAAATACGTAGGCTCTTCAGCCAGAAACATCAGCTCATTACTCTTTACGTTTTCTTCTAGTCAATAGTCATGACTTCTTCTAAGGTTATTGTTTACTTATGCTTGGCATTGGTACTAGCTGTTGCTACTTGCGTCGATGCGCTGGAAGTTTTACACGATGGAAGAGCCCTCACCCTTAATGGGAAGCGTAGGATTTTACTCTCTGGAGCAATTCACTACCCCAGAAGTACAGCCGAGGTATATATATGGATTATGGAGTACAAACATCCTGTTTTCTTATATCCTTAGTAGCCATGGTTTTACTAATGAAAATACTTGGAATGTGACAGATGTGGCCAGACCTGATTAAGAAGTCCAAGGAAGGAGGGTTGGACGCAATAGAGACATATGTGTTTTGGAATGCACATGAACCTGCTCGTCGCCAGTATAATTTTGAAGGAAATCTTGATCTTATCAGATTCCTGAAAACCATTCAGAAAGAGGGTCTTTACGCTATTCTTCGCATTGGACCTTATGTCTGTGCTGAATGGAACTACGGGTATCTATCTATCGGATAGTCTTAATTAAGCATGCTATTATTTGATGAATCTAATTAGTCTTTTTTCTTTTAATGAAATAATAGAGGATTCCCTGTGTGGCTCCACAATCTTCCCGGTGTTGAGCTCCGCACTACAAACAGTGTTTACATGGTACGTAAATGGAACTTTTCTTGCAATCTGTGGTTAATGTTTTTGTAAACTAATCAAGTTATTGAGTTTTTCAGAATGAGATGCAAAACTTTACAACTTTGATAGTGGACATGGTAAAGAAAGAGAAGCTTCTTGCCAGCCAAGGAGGTCCCATCATTATTGCGCAGGTGACACTTCTTCTGTTAAACATTAATTAGTGTTCCTTATAAATGACTAAAACGTGTAATGAACTATCTAACTTTTTCTGAATATTTATATAGATCGAGAACGAATATGGCAATGTCCAGTCAGCTTATGGAGCTCCTGGAAAGGCATACGTAGAATGGTGCGCGAGTATGGCTGACTCTCAGAACATTGGAGTTCCATGGATTATGTGCCAACAGAACGATGCTCCTGAGCCTATGGTAACCTACAAATTCAAATGGCCGATGAACATCCAATTTTAAATTTTACTGTTCTTATTTAATTGAACACAAGAAACTATTTTCTGCAGCTCAACACCTGCAATGGTTGGTATTGTGATTCTTTCTCACCCAATAGACCCAATAGCCCTAAAATGTGGACCGAGAACTGGACCGGCTGGTAAGTGGATAATTTAACTTATTTCTTACTTCCAAGCACGATTTAATTTCAAAGTGTGATCAAATCGGCTTTTCCTAATATAGGTTCAAGAGTTGGGGCGGTCCTGATCCACACAGGACTGCTGAGGATGTTGCTTTCTCAGTTGCAAGATTTTTCCAAATGGGAGGCACTTTCCAAAACTATTATATGGTAAGTTTTTTTTTTTTTTACTACTTATTATAGTTTATTTCTGTGTTTATCATTTAATTACTTATATTGTTTGGCGTTATTGCAGTATCACGGAGGCACCAACTTTGGAAGGACTTCCGGAGGTCCTTACCTTACAACTACTTACGACTATGATGCTCCGCTTGATGAATACGGTAGTAATCAATACTATATATGTTTTGCATTTATTTGAATACTGCCTAGTTTTCTTATTTAAATTACTATCTGATCAAACTTTTTTCTTATAAAAACAGGAAATATTCATCAACCAAAGTACGGTCATTTGAAGCAGCTGCATGATGCTTTACATAGCATCGAGGAAAAACTCACCGAAGGCAACGTTACTACCATAGACTATGGCAACTCTGTTATGGTAGGTGAAGTTTCAGTTCAACACTAGCAACTTACCAAATTAAGACATTGGGCTAATGATTTTCTTATGCCTGATGACTATATAGGCAACTATTTATACAACTGAGTGTGGCTCAAGCTGCTTCTTGGGGAATGCAAATGCTACTTCAGATGCCACAGTGACCTTGAATGGCATCGAACACACAGTTCCTGCATGGTCTGTCTCCATCCTTCCTGATTGCCAGACCGAAGTGTACAATACCGCCAAGGTAATAAAAAATAGATATATACATTGCTTTCAGATTTTAGTTAATCTACAAATGGAATATTAATGCTAATTGGCTCAACTATGTGATTACAGGTGAACACTCAAACTTCAGTGATGGGTAGACTACCAAATGAGGCCGAGTGTCAACCTGATTCTCTCAAATGGTCATGGAGACCTGAGAACTTGAATAATGCCATACAATTGGGTAAGGGACAGTTCTCTGCAAATCGACTCATTGATCAAAAGAACGCTGCTAATGATGCCAGTGACTACATGTGGTACATTACAAAGTAAGTTCTTTTGAGTTATATATCTTTTTTCTTTAATTAATGGTTTGGTTGTTAGATAAATTGTTACCATAACTGGTTTTCTTAAATCTTAACCGATACCAACAGTATAAACTTGGAAAAGGACGATCCTGTCTGGTGTGATGATATGACCCTCCGAATTAACGCCACCGGTCATGTTCTTCATATATACCTCAACGGAGAATATATTGATTCTGAATGGGCTACATACGGCGTTTTCAATTTTGTCTGGGAGAAGAAGATCAAGCTGAATCCAGGAAAAAATTCGCTCGCCTTGCTCAGTGTGACTGTTGGGTTCCAGAACTATGGTCCAATGTTTGATCTGTACGACAGCGGAATTAAAGGTCCAGTTCAGATAATTGGACGCAAGGGTGATGAGACAATAATTAAGGATTTATCTGGACACAAGTGGAATTACATTGTTGGATTGCAAGGCTTGGATGAACAACGTCTGTACAGTTCAAATTCATCCAAATGGAATGAAGATAACCTTCCCAATAAAAGGATGATGACCTGGTTTAAGGTAAAATTAAATAAACAACTACTACTCATAATAATTGATTGACAACATTCTTAATCATTAATAACTTAATTGGTATGGTTTATGTGTAGACCACCTTCAAAGCTCCATTAGGGTCAGCGCCAGTCGTGGTAGATTTGGAAGGATTAGGCAAAGGGCTTGCCTGGGTTAATGGCAACCTGATTGGTCGCTACTGGCCAAGCTATCTCGCCAAAGAACATGGTTGTGACCTACATGCATGCGACTATCGTGGACCCTATAACAACAACAAGTGTGTTACTGGTTGCGGTGAGCCTAGCCAGAGATGGTAAGTCGTAATGTGTTGTTCTTGGTTGAGTACTAGCTAGGTTAGATGAATTAAAAAAAAAAGGTACTAAAATGGGTGACTGCAGGTACCATGTGCCACGTTCATGGCTCAAGGACGATGGCAACTCCTTGGTATTGTTTGAAGAGTTTGGAGGACACCCATCGTTAGTCAACTTCCGAACAGTTGAAATTGAAGAAGCGTGTCTTGATGCTTATATGGGTAACACTGTTGAGTTGTCCTGCCAAGGCAAAACCATTTCGAACATCACAACAGCCATCTTCGGCAATCCACTTGGCACCTGTGGTTCTTTCGAAGCGGGTACTGGGTCTATCGACGTCTCAGACATTATTGCTAAGGTAATTTAGCTTCTAGTTTTCTAAAAGAATGTTGAGAACTAAATTTATGCTGCAGTGTTAAATCACACATGTTTAAATATTTTCAGGCCTGTGTTGGCAAAGAGAGATGCACTATCGAAATTTCTGAGGATAAATTGGGACACCCTCAATGTGGCACCAACATTGTAAAGAAGCTGGCTGTGGACGCCACTTGCAGTTTCTAGATTTTAGTTTTTTAGGTCTAGTTTTGTAGGGAGGGTGTAGAAATTCCTGAATAAGCATGATTTATAAATAAAACAAGAGTTCAATCTTATTTTTACTTGCATGTTTCTGTTATTATATCAAGTATCAACCTAACACAGCAGGAATGCATTTCCAAAAAATCTGAACCAAAATTCCCTTAATATAAATATTAACTATAATTTAAATTATTTAGCAGGCTATTCTTTTAATACCATCTTTGACTAGATTGGCAAATACAAAGTAAATTAGCTGTCCAACTTTAGTACAGAAAGAAACTGGCTAATCAAGTTGTTATAATCATGTTTCTGTCAATAAAACTTTAAAAAATGACAAGTACAAGGAATTGAACCCAATTAGCGAACTATTTTCTAATTGGAGTGATGTGTAATTCCTAGTTATTGTAGTACATATCTAACATTCAATGCACTATTTATCAGTAAGGGAAAAAAAAAAGGAAACTCCATTCATTCATCTTATATGAACTTACTAGTACCCTGTTAGCATTTGTGTGCAATTGCAACATATTCTCTGATTTTTCAGGGAAATTTGACATTATATGCGTGCATCAATTAATTTCGGGAAGCTAACTACTCTCCACAACCTATCACCAGTCAATGGAAAGATGTTGCTTCTCAAAAACACCATCTTTTATTCCCCAGGCTCATAATTGCTGCCCAAACAGCGCCAGAGGTGATTCTGTCAGCAAGTGGCCTGAACAGCAAGCCTGTTTGTGCTCCCACAACTGGTTGATCCAAAAGTTTCTTTTGTCACTGTAAACGAACACATCTCCTCCCCAACACAAGCCTGCGAATTATTAGTACAACAAAAACAATCTCAACACAGCTCATTTTCAAAAGGTGGTAGGTTTTGTGTGCTCCATACCTGTTGGACTACGGACAAGGCAATGTCAGAATCACAAGAACCTTTCTGAAATGAATTGCATTGCCCACTGGGATTTCCAAAGCTAGCGAACTTGACATCTGAGATCTTATTACCTCCTTGGCATGAAATTTCCAATTTACTTCCCTCGTATGCGTTAACACATGCAGTACCTACTGTTACTGTCTGAACGCTCACATTTGAAGGATTTCCGCCCAGTTCTACGAATAAAACCAACGAGTTCTTATTGGAGTTGTTCAAGAATGACCTTGGAACATGGTACCTGTCACAATAACAGAATATGGAGGGACATTTTTGTATGCGTCGTTTTCAAAAGTGACTCGATTAGCGATTATTACCATCTTTGGGTTGGATTTCCACAATTGGTTACGCATTTGCTTGCACCGTATACACCGCGATAGTCACATGAGTTGCTGCATCCGTCGCCGCCAGCCATGAAAGAAGGCCAGAAACGGCCAATGCTTTGGCCGTTGACCCAAGCCATGCCTTTGCCCATTCCTTGCAAGTCCAACACCACAGGGTCTGTTCCTGGAGGAGTTTGGAAAGTGGTCTAAGGCCAACAAGAATATTAGTTAGTTTAATCCATTTTTCATTTGTTTCTGGAACATAAAAAACAAAAAACAAAAGCATTCCATAAGTGGAGAGTTTAATTTTATATAACGCAATAGAATGCAATTGTACCTTATACCAGGTAAAGGCCTTGCTTGTTTGAAGATCACTCGATGACCATTCGACTCCATTGCTTGACTGATCATTGAAGAATTGTTTGTCGATGCCATTCAATCCAATCTTCTCCGACAAAACGTCAAAGGTTTAGTCATATCAACTTATCCTGTAACATCTTTTAAGCTAATTAGAATTGGATACCTTATAAGCCCAACTGTATGTCGATACATCAATTTCAGCATTTCCACTTCCAATGAACTTAACAGGGCCTCCGTTAATGCCAGCAGGCTGCTTATCGAAAAACGACCCGTAATTCTGCCAAGTATAAATATAAGATTAAGAACTACCAAAACTTTGACAGAATTTTCATTAAAAATTTAATGGGTTCTGATTTTCTTACAAATCAGTGGCTCCATGTTATCGAACTAAGAGGAATAATCCAAGAGGAACAAACCTTAAATCCAACAGTGGCGCTGAGTAAAGATAAAATGTTATTCCCAGGGTTGAGTGCGACTGGCTTTACAAACGTGAAACTGTCATCGCCTTTAGCACCCCACTGACTTCCTGTTGTCCCATCCGGTTAAGAATATATTCTTCTCAAAACCTAAATAGTTTTTTGATGGAATACAAGCTGAACATACCTACAAATTTCCCGTTAACAAAAACGTGAAGAACTTGTCCTGATGTTGTTACACTCAGATTTACGTTGCTCCAGTCCGAGCCATTTATAGGAACACTGCATGGTTGGTTCAATAGATGACAATGAATAAGTAGTAGAGAAATATAATCATGTCAAGTATGGCACGACAGGGATATCTATACACTTACTTTGTCATGTACCACAAATAGTCACTAGCATCAACTGCAGCTGCCTTTTGTTCTAAAAGCTGTGCTTTAGTAAAAGTACCCTTTCCTCCAAGGGTGTCATCCATGGGTTCTGCTACCCATGTCCACGAAAGCTGGGTACCGGAAATGCTTGGTTTCTTTACCATCACAGAGGTTTGTGTATTAACCTATGGAATTATCCATCTTAGCCAGTAGTAATTAGGAGCAAAGCAATCGTTTAATATGAAGATCGGAATCACTTTGTGCTTCTCACCTTTGCTGTGTTGAAAATTTCCTTGCTGCAGTTTTGAAGGATACTAACAGACCAAGCAGGCACAAAGAACTGACCATCCTGTTTCAAGTCGACCGTGTTATCTACTGATGGACTTTCGTTGGACAAGAAACAGAACTTTTCTCCGGTGGCATTATTGGTGTACATCGTCAGCTGGAAACAAAATGCAATGTCAGATCATACGTCAAACACGTCAATTAGCATATGTCCTATCAAAGTTTTGATGCTGATGCTTACATTGCCATTACCAAGATTTGTGGTTTTAGGGCTGCCCATGGTGAGCATTTTTTCCCCCGACTTGATAGCATCATGAAGTTGCTTAAGATGTCCCCACTTGGGTTGATTCAGATTCCCTGAGAAATTTGAGAAATTGCAAGATTACCTTGGCCCTCGAAGCAATGACGACTGAACTACAGGAATGACTTTCCGAACTTGCAATAAAGCATAATGTGGAGGAATTATCTTCTTCATTACCATATTCATCAAGTGGCGCATCATAATCATAAGACGTTGTTATATACGGTCCTCCTGATGTGCGTCCAAAGTTGGTGCCGCCATGGTACTGATGATAATCAAAAGAGCAGTACCATGTCAACAGAAAATTTCCCATTTTGGTATTTTAGTGCTACTTTTACCGGTTAATCTTAACTTGGTTTAAGTGTCGCTAACCATGTAATAATTTTGCATGACCCCACTGATTTGGAAAAACCTTGCAACAGCAAATGCGCAATCTTCAGCAGTTCTATGGGGGTCTTGACCACCCCAGTTCTTGAACCTGCAACATAAGTCTGTCCTATAATCTTCTAAAAATCTGAAATAGAATTTTCCCATAAAAGAATTAAAAGACCGTATACTTACCAACCAATCCAATTCTCTGTCCAAATCTTGGGACTACTTGCACTGTTTGGTGTGAATTGATCACAATAATGTCCATTGCATGTGTTTATCTACAAGAGAAGACAGACAATTGTCACAAATTAAGAGAACTTGCGCCTTACTCCCGTCCTAACGCGTTTGTCTCTAAGAGAGACCATTACCATAGGTGGGGGGGCATTGCCTTGCTGACACATAACCCAAGGAATGCCAATATTAAAGGATTGGGCCATTTGAGCGCACCATTTAAGGTACTGTTGTCCTGCATCTCCATAAGGTCCCATGATATTTCCGTACTCATTCTCAATCTGTTGGTTAGTGATGCATACCAAAATTTTCAGTTTATTCCTTCAATCAGTTGCTATAGGTATAAGAAGTATAAATAATATACCTGCGCTAAAATGATCGGACCACCCTGTGAAGCAAAGAGTTTTGCTTGTTTACATACATCAATGACTTTTGCAACAAAGGTTTGCATCTCATTCTGCAAAATCAATAATTTTGAGGGGAAAAAAAAGTAGAACACGAAGTCAAGAAAACAAACAATGAAAAGAGACATAGATTGAGACCTTAAAGATGTCATTGTTTGTTCTCAGCTCAATCCCATTGGTGTTGTGTAGCCAGACAGGAAAACCTCTGATATCGAGGAGAAAGTTCTCAAGATTCTTTCAATAGGGACATAGACAAAGCCATTTCACAGAATTCATAAAAATTTACCCATAGGTCCATTCAGCGCATGCGTAAGGTCCAATTCGAAGAAAGCCGTACAGTCCACTTTGTTGAACTAGCTTGAAGAACTTTACAATGCCCAGATTCCCAGAGAAATCATACTGAGCCATAACGAAAACGGAAGATTTGAATTTCTTCATTTCACCTCACATGAACGAAAATTCAGCACTAACCTGTCTGGGACGAGGTTCGTGTCGATCCCAAAAAATGTACGTTTCAATAACGTCAACAGAACCTTCTTTCGCTTTCTTGATCAAATCCGGCCACATCTGTGAGCACACTGTTATTGTAAAAACAAGTTGTGCTGTACTAAAAAAAGTTTCTATGAGAATTCTGTGCTACCTGTGGTGTGCTACGAGGATAATGAATTGAACCAGAGATGAGAATTCGTCGTTGCCCATCAATAATAATGGCACTTGAATCATAAGAAACATTAGTTCCTAGTACTGAGGACAACGAACACAGCAAGGCTAGACTAATGAGATGCAGCATTTTCAGACAAGAACTCGACATTCCAATAAACAAAAACAGATTCAGAATGAACCCCGGCCACTAGTCTTTTGTATGCGACCACCAACTCAAAATTAGACAAGGCAGAGATGATATCCCGACGTACAGAAATCAAAAGGTACGACAGGGATCGGTCAGAAAAGTTGATGGATGATGACCATTCTGTGGATGTACGAGGTGTTCTCCGTTTCTGTAATGCACCGACACTTTCGGTTGAGACTGAAGTCTATTGCTTAATTAGCACAGTTTAGCTTTAAAGGCGTGATAATCCAGCCAAAGGAAGGTTCCTCACGGAACAAGTGTGGACCTGTACTTGCACTTTGAATTCTTGGGAACTGCTTCATTTATCATGTTCAGGTGCCGAGAGTACATGAGGAAAGCGGCCAGAAATAGAATTAAACCTCAATATTCCAAACTTAGAGCATACTGTTATTCCATTATCGTAATTTTCTTACCTTCTGAACTGTAGAATTTGATTCTCGGATTTAGCTAATTTCAGATCACTTTTAACGTAAATCAGATTCACATACTGAAGGGGTGGAGTTGCTAGAAATGTTATCTGTACAAATTGCGGACTTTTAGTCATAGATGGTATCGTTGCCAACTTTATGATTCAGTAATGACACAGTTATACGAGCCAAAACTGATACAGAATTTTGTGAAAATAAATATAATTTTATTTAAAGAAGTGCAATTACAGTTGCAAAATAGTGAACTTTTATTATAAGTGCAAAATATTACACGTTTTTAAAGAAGTGCAATTAATTTCAAATTTTTTAATACATGTATTCTAGAGATTATTCACTTCACTGCTATTTTTTAAGTACGTATCTTAAATTTAGATAAGACTTATTTGTGTATAAAGTATACATAGTATATATGCAGTTTTGTGTCATTTTCAAAATTTTTTCCTTCCATCTATAAATATTAGTTGTATTTTTATGCTGAAAAATGTGGAAATATTTTTATATTTCCATATAAAAGAATGAAAATTTTAGAGTAGTATTATAATTTTTTATT
>JANIHY010000209.1:22747835-22763875 GCA_027479065.1 Erythroxylum brevipes
AGTTAACAAATAATATTTAAATTATATGAAATTATAATTTAATTTACGAAATAGTAATAATTACTAACTAACAATATTGAAATTATATGAAAGGCTTATCGAGAAGTGAATTGCTGAGTAAAGACTGAAACAAATTCCGTTCAACTGTTAATTGCTACTGCGTTTGCGACCTGATTCCCAGCTGGCCCTCATGACTTCCCTCAATGCTAATGCTCATCCTGGCCCTACGGCTAAGAAAATTAGAATCCGGGAGTGGGAGGAAGACCCCCCCCTCCGAATTGCCAGCACAGCCCACTTCTCATAGCTATAGCACGGTTTTAACAGGTCACCACAGAGCTGCAACCACCAACACAGACTTACCTTGGCCAGAGGAGGAACCCATAGAGCTGTCCGATGGCAACATTACCATAGTGCAGGGCTCCCACAACCTCGGAGTAGAACTCTCCAGCACATTCAAAGCCAAACTGGATCATCGCTAGACCAATGCCGTCGTGGTCAAGCTTCTAGGCCGCAAAATTGGTTTCACTCTACTAAAAGATCGCCTCCAGTCTTTGTGGAATCCCACAGGCTCCCTGAAACTTCTTGATTTAGAAAATGATTTCTTTCTCATTAATTTCAAAGAAGAAACTGATTACCTTCGTTCTTTGACACAGGGCCCTTGGATCCTCGCAGGCCACGTCCTCTCCGTGCAACTATGGGCGCCGGAATTTCGACCTTCCTCCGGTAAAATAACTCACACAGTGGCGTGGGTCCACTTCCCAGATTTACCCATCGCGCGCTACCACTCCTCCATCCTCATCGCTCTTGGGAATCTACTAGGGCACACGGTGAAGATTGACAAGACCACTCAACAAGCTTACCGAGGGCGTTTTGTCACTTTGGATCTCAGCTCCCCTCTCCGGTCGGTGGTTGAACTAGACAGAGAAACGATTCGTGTCGCTTACGAAGGCCTTCCGCAGATCTGCTTCCACTGCGGTCGCGTCATCCACGGTTCCTCTGCCTGTCGCTTTCTCCCAGCTACCTCGGAAGCCTCGGCATCTTCCTTGGACAACCTTGCGCCTCCTGCGTAGGGCGGCCACAACTCCACCCCGGCCCCTACTGTGCAGGAAGGCCAGAACTCCACCTCGACACCTCCTACGCAAAGCGGCCACACTCCTATCTCAAACCACCCCACGTCCAGCACCACCACCTTTGGACCCTGGATGCAAGTTAACAGACGCGTTCGTCGGAGTGTGGCCCACGTGGCTCGTGATTTACGGCGCTTTCCTCTCCAGACACGTCCAGTTCCCCAACAGATAGCGTCCCAACGATCACTGACACACCATATCGCTCCTCCTCAGGCACGTCCTCTCAACGCCGCCTGTCTACTTCGGCCCTTCCATTTTTGGCTACGCCAGAGGCCCCTTCCTCACTCCGGAAATGCATCTCAGCCAGCCTTAATAAACCATAAGCTATGACATCGTCTGCTGAGAAGCAGACCCACCCACTGGGCTAGGCCCAGTCTCTCTAGCCCGCTACCCATCCCACCCTAGTCCCTTCCCAGCAGGGCTCACCTTCCCTTGGCCCAGATCCGTCCAGCCCAACCCCTCTTCCCCTCCCCATCCAGGCCCCTTTTGGTCAGCCCTCCCCTACCCAGGCCCCCAGCACTCTAGAGCCCACTTCTGGCCACCAAGCCCTCTCCATCCCTTTCCATGCGGCCTTAGTAGTCCCTGACCCGGATATTCCTACGACGCTCCCGATTCTTTTGGATGGCAGCGTGATAGAAGAAGATTCCAGCGACCCAAGAGCCTCTCCACCCCTCACCCCACCCAACGGGACTGCCTTCAGGGCAACTCTCCTGCGGCCCCCTGATCCTGTTCCGCGACCACTTCCTGCACCTATTGATCCCGACCCCAATACCCAAATGGTGGAATTAGGCCCCGTGCCTCCCCTCCCTCCTGCTCAGGAGTTGACTACTTCCGTAGGCCCTCTCCCTACAGTTTGATCATTGACTTTCCCGATTTCTGTCATGACGATCTTTATATGGAATTGTCAAGGAGTTGGAGATCAATCATTCAAGCCCATCATGAAGAATTATATTCGTATTTATAAACATAGCCTTCTTATCCTGTTAGAACCCCGCATCAGCGGAGCTCGTGCTTTGCAAGTAATCCGGACTCTGAAGTTTGCGCACTCCTTTCAGGTTGAAGCTGCGGATTTTTCGAGCGATATCTGACTACTTTAGAACCCCGACATTTCAGTCCGAATCCGGGTTGCTCACCATCAATTTGTGCATGCTAGCGTAGGGTGGGACCGCTTGAACTTTGAGTTCACTGCTACTTATGCTAGCCCTTCCCCTACACTTCAGAAGTTCTTCTGACATTACCTTCCAGCTATTGCGAACATTACCACTATCCCTTGGCTCTTAGGCGGCAATTTCAATGCCAAATTGGACAACCGAGATAAGCGTGGTGGCTTTCGTCTCCAACCCATTGTCAACCCTCAATTTCGCAATTGCGTGCATCTCTGCAACCTTCAGGTAATTGATTTTGTCGACCCTCGCTTCACGTGGCGGCGCGGCCAGGTGAGGGCTCGATTAGATCGCACCTTCTGCTCCAATTCTTGGCATGCAGTCTTCCCTTCCACCCGCGTGGCCCACCTGCCTTTTTTGAAATCGGATGTGACGTAATAGTAGTCTGTTTGAACTTGGTTTTACTTGGCCAGAAGAGGGGTCCTGGATCACTTTTGAGTATGTCGACTGGATTGTAAGAGCCTAGGTGTTGGAAAACAAGATTTTCTCGACTCAGGGGGTTCCAATGGGCACCTTGGTAGGCTGGACTAAACCCCCATAGGGTTGGGTTAAAGTCAATACAGACGGTGCGGTTAAACTCGAAGCCTCTAAGGCCTTAGCGGGCGGGTTAATTCGTGATTGTCATAGGAACTGATGTGGAGGCTTTCAGCAAAACATAGGTCGAGCCTCGCCTTTAACAGCTGAGCTATGGGGTGTGTTCTTTGACTTGACACTGGCCTAGGATCTGGGGTTTGGTAGGGAGATCGCCGAAGTGGACTCCCTCGATGTTATTAACATCCTCTTTGACCTGCACTTTGGACTAACTGGGGTTATTTTTTTGGTGATAGGTATCCGAGAGTTCTTACAGAGGCCTTGAGAGATTCACCTGCAACATGTTGTACGAGAGGGAAATCAATGCTTGGACAGTTTGACGAACTTTGTAGGCCTTCTTCACCCAGACCTCTACGTCCTCCAGGAGCCACCTTTTGGCGTCCAAGGGCTGCTTACAGTGATGCACATGGACAATTGTATTCTAGAGCAGTGCATTGATCTAGTTTTTTCTTTCCTTTGTTACCCCAAAAAAAAAAGAGTATCATTTTAATAAAATTAAAATACAAAGCAATAAAATAAATAAGAGATAATTAAACATTTTGTAAACATTAAGGGACCCAACAAAAAAAATGGGCGAAACCTGTCGACTTTCATGTTCCCATTGAATCCCAACAGTTATTGTGAGAGTAGTATGGCACCCAGAGTGTATAGTTTATAATCACACACGAGACTTGACAAGGACTATGCTCGTCAATTTCCAACAAACTGTTAACAGAAAGAACAGGCGTATCTCAGAATTTCAGTTTTCTGTCTTCTAATTAAGTAGAAAAGATCATATCATACATCATTAGCCACAGCAGCTTTCTGCTGTACTTAAAAGAATCCTATTTCCTATAGTATGTAAAGCTGAACGAGAAGGGAGCACTATTGACCTAGTGGATGTGTTATCAGTAGTCGGAGTCAACTTTGCTCTACTTCTACGTGTAGTGCATGCACTCTGCCAATCCCAGGAAAGCTCAACATCGTGTGCAATCTAATATTGGTATCATATGATCACTTGTTTCAAGATTGTAACGGTTCTTGGACTGCCCGTGTATTGCATTCTCCAACTGATCGATAAAAGATACAACCGACCATTATTGTAGTTATCTATTAAACGATGCCGAGTTATCATCACAGTGACCTCTCCAAGCACTCCCACTTTCAGTCCTACTACAAGCTTGATTAGGAACTGGCAGATTACCAAGATCACCATCCAAGCTCAACTGTTGCACTTCAGCAGATGACAGTATCTTAATGCTCTGAGTACAACTTACGAACTCCCTACAACCAATTCAAAAGGCAGCAATTAAGAAATATAAACATCTGACGATGTAAAAACACTTGCATAAAATTCAAGCTCTTTTTCTTACTCCCAAGGGTCATCACCAACAAGGAGTATATCATTCTCATGATCCACATAAACTAGTTTCCAGTCAGAACTCTGTGGATCTTCAAGCTGTCCTTCAATACCAAACATGCGAGCCAGATCATGTCTAAGTTCATAATATCCTATGTACCGGGTGATATCAATAGATCTTCCTACTGAGCCGCGCTTTTGAACCTTCAAACTCAAAGGCCAGTGTCAGGTATTCGATGCAGAAGTAAAATCTATTGCCAGTGTCAGGTACAAAATGCTGAACTAAAAAATGTCAGTGGAAGGTAGTCAAATAACATTAGAAACTATTTAATCATTATGTTCATTAGGAAATTGTTTAAAATACCACTAGAGTGCCAAAGAAAGGTATTACTGCAAATAACTGAATAAATTTAAAACTTCTGCTAAGTGTTATTCCCAAACCCACTGTGGAATTGCATAAAAAGAACTTAAACAGCACTGAGGGACGTAAGGTTTCACACATTCACTAAGGAAATACGAAAAGACAAGTCCATTCTGAAGATACTTGCTATTCACTACCATATAACTTCCATTTTGTGATAAAACAAAAATGCTGCATCTCAAGCCTGAGTTTCCTATAAAATTCTATCCTGGATCTCAGGATAGTACTAGCATTCCTTGGATGTGAGAGAATGGATGAGGATGACAAACCTTTGTATATGTTCTCATTCGTTGTGGCTGATTTCCCCATATCCCACCATTCAAAACCCCAGTATCATTGACGGCAACATCATTGGAATATCCTGGCTTCAAAGGTATGTTCGATACCCCAAATGATTGGGAGCTTATGGGAGCAGTAGGTAATTCTCTATCAATATCTCTAGGGTTACCACCATAATTTGAAAGCAAGTTCAGAAGATCCTTTTGAGAATCATATCCCCTTGATAACAAAGTGTCGGGTGCCAGACCATCAATACTAGTTGCAAGAGGAAGATTGTTCTGAGGATTTGATTGGACATCCCCTTCCAAGCCAAAGGTGGGAACAGAAAAATTATGCTGGATAGTACCAGCATCTAGGAAATATGACGTACCAGAAGAGGAAGCTTCCAATTGATCAGTTACGGTACCTTTGTATTTCGGCTGCAGTTGGTCTGACCCTTTTGTGCTGGGAAATTCACTTTTAACATGGATATCAGACTTGCTATGCAGCCCCTGAATCAGATTAGTTGCTGGCTCAACTATTGAATCTGCCATCATAGCTGTAAGTGGTTGTTGATTTTTATTCAGGAAGTTTGATGGGGAAATCTGGCAATTATTTGTGGACAGAGAGGTTGAACAAGATGGAGCATCTCCATCTGTAAGAGTGGAACGTGCTTTAGGTTCTATAGTTGGTCTCTGCAGGTTTTGGGGCTGGTTGAAGGGAAAAGCATGTACTTTCAATAGTGCTGCTGTTGACAAGCTGCTATTGCTGATTGTTTGTTGCTGAATTTGTGACAAGGACACCTGTTGGGGCTGCAAAAGTGAGTTTGTTGGAGATAGCAATTGTTGTTGCTGCTGTTGCAATCTCTGAGCCATCGGTACATGAAGCTGTTGATCTGTGAGACCAGCTTCTGATATTTGTTGCACCTGTGGCTGTGGCTGTGCTCTCTGTGATAGGCTTTGCTGTAATACCTGCGGAGGTGATTGCTGCAATTGCGTCTGTTGCTGCAATTGCGTCTGTTTTTGTCTCTGCAAAAGGCCAGATTGCTGCTCCGGCTGTTGAAACTGTGTATCTTGTGGTAAAGAGGTCAGCTGATATGAACTCTTACTAGAGGGGATGCTTTGGGACTGCGTATTGCTTGCCAGTAACTGCTGTTGCTGCTGAAGCTGAGGACATACAACTGGTTGTTGTGTATTTTTATTTGGGATCTGGTTTGGCAAAATCACACCATTAGTCACAGGAGCTGATTGGTATTCTTGATGTTGCTGCTGCTGGATTTGTAGTGTCTGTTGCCGAATTTGTTGCTGCGACTCCAGTTGCAGCTGTGGTTGTGGTGATTGCCTTTGCTGTTGCTGCTGAGGATAAGGTTGCTGCAAATAAGGCTGATGCTGTTGATTCGTAGGATTCTGAAATAATTGTTGGTGCGGTGGTTGTTGATTCCATCCCATTAGTGATGGTGGCAACTGGTTGCCCTGATTTTGTGGACTTGGTTTATTAAATTGCACATTTGGTGTAGACAGTGTAGGGGATTGGAAATTGAGCAACTTGGATGGATCATCAGTGCTGAGGTTACCATTCAAAGTATTGGAAGAAATCATGGACGGGAATAATCCTGATTGAGAAGCTGGAAACTGATTATTATGTTGCATGCTCATCCATTGAACTAAACTCAAACCAGGGAAGATAGAGCTTGGTGCATCCTTCATGCCAAAGTCATCTGCAAGCCATGGCATAGCTCTTCTGAAAGCATTCCCAACGTCCAAGTTGTCATCTATATAAGAAGAAGTATTAGATCAACAATGAGGAAAAACTGACACTACAATGCAAACAATATTTTCGTGGGCCTAATGAACTTTCCCTGACCAACAAGGTCTGAAATTTACCAATCTTCACTTCAAATAAAAGAATAGGCTAGGGAGAGTAATCCAGTTGATAAATAAATCAACAATTTATGTACCAGGAAAATGCAAGTTACTGGATGTACATGAACCCCTAATGTGAAAAGGAAAAAACAGTGGGTTAAGTTTTTCTTTAGTTTCCCCACAAGCAGCTAATAAAATATCATACTCAACCTCACCCTCCACGGCCATCTTATTTTGGCTGTGATAGCATTAACAAACAAAACCAGTTTCAAAGCCATGCAAAATTAAGATTAATTTCTTGTTTCCTTTTCTCCACATATTAGCAACAAAGCATGATAATGCAAAATAAAAAAGCATGAAAAAGAGAACTGCATTGAGATTTGACTTCAATAAGTAGTATAGAAATCACTAATTTACCTGGCATCCCTGGCTGTCTTGGGAACGTCGGTCTGAAAAATGGAGGGCATAT
This sequence comes from Erythroxylum brevipes, assembly GCA_027479065.1. Taxonomy (NCBI): domain Eukaryota; kingdom Viridiplantae; phylum Streptophyta; class Magnoliopsida; order Malpighiales; family Erythroxylaceae; genus Erythroxylum; species Erythroxylum brevipes. Next base: position 22,755,066 of record JANIHY010000209.1, read on the forward strand.
ATAGAAAGGAGTTACAACAGGTTCAATCTCCCAAACAGATACACGGCTAGGCCTTTCACCAGCCGTTGATTCATCCCACCCAACCTAAAATTAGTCTGATGTAATCAATCGAGCAATTTATAAACATACAGATGCATTTATGTACCAATGTTTACATACAGGTGAGAGCTAACATACACATGCATTTATGTACCAATGTTTACATACAGGCGAGAGCTATTTTAATATGAAAAAATGTCTGCAAATTAATGTAATAGTACCTGAAGATTGCGCCATTGTGAATGTTTCCACCGTGCTGGATCCACATCACTGATACCAGTAATAGTACCCATGTATCTACGAACACCTGATTCTTCAGTCTCAGACATCATCCTAAATCTCATGCCAAGAGACACTTGTGTACACATTGCCTTATTATACTTGGAGAATGGAATCACAAATTCAGCTGGACTTGCCCTATTAAGTTAAAATGTCAATAACATTCCATAGCTGTTAGTTTCAATACAAGCAGTGATGATGGAAGCAGCACCTTGGATTGTAAAATATAGTAAATGGACTATTGTTTGCAGCAGCATGAGCAGCAGCAGCAAGAATACCAATATGCATGCTGTCACTGGATATGACAGAGGAAGAGAGAGCTGATTGCTGCCTATTCGCATGCCTTACACCCAAAAGAAGCTGTGATTTTTCATCCCTACATCAAAGTTAGGATACCTTAGCTTAAAAGGGTAATGCCCCAGCTGAAGCATTTCCTCGTGACCATCAATGTCATACCTTATAAACAGAACAGAGTCACCAGCAAAAAGCCTTTTTGTGCTAACAAATACACTCCAACCTGTAGTGAGCAGGTGCCTTTTTGGTTGACCTGCAATAGAACAAACTCCATGTATTGAGTAGATTTTAATATTGTGTTTATTTATTGCTAAAAGACCAGTAGATATGTAGTTCCCGAGATTTCCCATTACCAAACAGATACAGTGACAAACTTCACTAGTATGGAAAAAAATGTTAATGCCACATAGGTCAGATTTGACAATTTGAAAAGACCACTTTTTGAAAGGAGTTATAGTAGGATTAAAGCATATTACAATATAGACATAATTTTAGAATGACCGTATCTTTTTACCATCTTGCTTACATTGTCATCTTAATTTCCATACATGATTAAGCACACAATCAAGAAGTCACATGAGGCAATACCGCGATAAATATGTCTAAAATTCCAAGAATTGTCATGTAAATCTCTTGCTGCCAGCTCCTGAGCAGGTGGTTGCATTGAATAGTCCTAAAATAACATTTATATTAAGCATTAGAAAAGAAATTGCAAACAGTACCATAGAGAACCTATACGTATAGGATGCAAATTTTAAAATATTGTACACACTAGGGTTGGGAAGATCTTCTCAGCCGCTCTTCGAGGTACAGAGAATCCACCATGAGTGCTTGTGTCACTGGCTGTGAGGGTTTTGCAGAAGAACTCAGCAGGTTGTTTGTTTTGCTTGAGGCCCATATCAGATGCAAGTATAGCTTCTTTGTCGTACTGTAAAAGATGATTTAAGTAGACTTATTTGAAAATTTCGAAGCTATTGTTGCTAAGCTTTCATGTAACAACCTCAAAAAGTTATCACAAAGGGCTGACCTACTTTGCTTACAGGCTGAAGGGTCATCTGGGCATACACCTCATCAGTTTCTGCATCAGCCTGTTATTAAATATACATATAGATAAGTTGACAGCTGAAGTAAATAAAAATAAGCTTGTCACTTCAAGTGTTCATCTTATTCACTTTTTAGCCAATAATTAAGTACATCGCAGCACCTACAAGGCCAATGACTAGCAAACAAATTTACGAATAATCATATGCCATTATGAAACAGAAGGATGTGTGGACGTCAAAATCAATTTGGAACTCTTTACAAAATGAACAGTTATAGTAAAACTAAAAGACGTAGTCATGCACAACTGGTAACAATTTTGAGACGAGAGCATAAAACAATACTGAAATTAAATTCCAAATTTTTGAGATTTTGGAACAACGAAGATTTCATACATGCAATGTCACATTGTGAAGAATGCAGATCAACTTCGAAGGGAGGTTGGGATAATTTGGCATAAAATCAGTCTCCTTTTGCATTGATGCTGCAACCTGAAAGTAATAGAGCCAGAGACTTCTTCATCAGTAACAATAAAAGGAATTAGTTACTTAGATTTAAGGAAAGCAACGCACTTGCTCGCTGTGGCCCTGTGGAAAGTAAACTACAAGACTGCCAACTGGAGGCAAAGAAACCAATGGTCCAGCACAAGCATGCCATAACTCTGAATTAATAGCTTTTCTTTCGCCTGCTCTCAAATCCATAAGAATATCACTGTCAGCAAGAAATACTAAAGGCCAAGAAACTTTGTTGCTAGGATGAGAAAATTTGATGCTAGACATACAAACTTGTAGTGAACAAATTCTGGGCTTGAAACTAAATAAAACTCTGAAGATCCAAATGAGAATATGAAACAAGACAGCAACAAAATAAAATAAATAAGAAGCTTGAACTTCTTCGCTAGTTCTGTGCAGTTGAACGAAAAAACTTGTTTCAACGCCAATTTCAGAAGATCGGCCATAAATCAGGAAATTTCAGAAAGATTGAAGCACATTCTGTCCATAGCTCATCTTAACATAAACAACCAATATTTATAAGACGCAAGTAAATTGTTTATAAAAAATCACATGTGACTACAAAAGGGCACCAATATAATTTGTAAAAATAAATAAATAAATCGGGCAAAAAGACTCCAATTGAGAAATAACAACAGGAAGAATGATTATACCAACAGAAACGTACTTCGAAGGAAAAAGAAAGAAAAAAATCAATCTTTAACGAAGAATTTCATCCTCTCCTATCAAGCAACCAGACAAGCCAAAAATGAAGAATAGTTAACAACAAAATAACCAGGCTTGTTTAAATCTTTACAAAAGCCAGAAAGCATAAAGTAGAGAGAAGCCATCATGACAATACAACAAAAGCCCAGAACCACACAGGTTTAGAAATGAACTTCAGTTGAGATACCCACCTTCTCCAGAATTAACCAGCAGCCCATTTGAAGAAACCTTCATTCTAGCAGGTTTGAATGATACGAACTCCCCTCTAGCAAATCCTATCTTTCATTATAAACTCACCACTAGCCTTCTCTTTCATTTTAAACTCAGCTCTAAGTCACTATGCCATTGTCAACATTGCACTATATATCGCTTCTCTTGGAGTAACCAACTAAAGTAGCACACTTGATCACACCACTAAACAAACAAAACCAAACACGAACTTTCCTTCCAAACCCATTTTTCTTCGTCCTCTTCGAGAATCCACAATCTTCTCCATGAAAAGAGACTGGAAGAAGGAAGGAGAATCTCAGCCAATTACTGATAAATGACAAATTTCTGGGTGATAACAAGCAAATAAATTCCACATTTTTTTTTTCTCATTCACCGAAGCTAAAGGTAGGAACTTTTCAGTGTCCTTTATTTTTCCTTTCGGTGGGACTGGGATCAAAGCGAGAGGAGAGAAAAGTGTCTTGTTGCGGAGAAAGCAGAGGTCCGGAACACTGCCAAGACCAGACGCAGAAAGCAAAGACAGCTATTTTATTTATGTGAAGAAGCCGACATGTAACGTACAAAAACCTCTTTCAAGTTTAGTTTATTAACTGGCTGCATTTTTTTCTAAAATAAAGTTTAATTGAGTGAAGTCACTTATATATTCAAGGCCCTCACATGCAGCGATCGCGACCTTGGGTTGAGACATCATTATACCGCAATTGAAGTATAGTGAGTGATAGATAGGAGGCTTTTACTTTAAAATTTCTGCCCGACTTGAGGTCCTGATGATAATGATGGTGTCCATATTCCGTTATGCTCTACGGCCCTCTCAATTTAAATAAAAAATTAAAAATAAAGAAAAGGGTTAGAGCAAAGTCTACACACATATTATGTTTAATCTTCAACTTATTGTTCCCAGCTTAGTAACATACAGAGCAATTTATACGTTACACAGGACTTTGGCACCAAGCAAAGAGAAAAACAAGTGGTGACAGAGCAGGAAGTCAGGTAATTGCGCCTGACAAGAAACGCTTGTCAGTCGATGAAGCGAGAAGGAAAAGACTTGGAAAGCACAATATATACTATATAGCAGCAGGCAGGCAGCCAAATTAACGACAGCTAGGAAACTCCTAAACATGTGGAGCGACTCAGCATTTGTCGGACCAACACCAACCACCTCCAAAATTATTTTATTTAGTTCTGTTTAATTCAATATATCAAATCACGGCCCTGGATTAATTCTCGGGTTGGCCACTGCACCTTCCTGCTTGATCTTAGTTTATACGGTATACTGATATATCTTAATGAACATGTCATGGCTCATGGACAAAGAAAACGAGAAAATACTGTAGTCCATACAACAAACACACAGTCAACGAATGTTAAACCTCATTATTGCTTGTCTGGAAAGGGAGTTTTCTTAACTTGTAGCATTCAAAAGATTTTCCTAAAACCTAGTTCACACGTTGACTGTTTTCTCCTTTGCATGACTTTCCCATATATATATACGATTAGTTGTACATAGATATTGGGGTCTGTACAAGGAAGTGCGCAGATACTCAGATATGCCCACTTAAGAAAAGAAAACAATCTTTCCAGACAAGCACTTCTGAACATGAATGAAATCAGTCCTCCACGTGTTTATAGCAGGAAAATCTATTGCGGAAGCTTATTAGGAACACTCGAATTACAACCTAGCTAGCTATAGTCTTTATGTATTGTTTTCTTGTTCTGCTTATTTCCTTTCATATACCAAATCGTAACAATTAGTAATGATTAATGCTTAATATGTTAATACTTCTGATAGCTAGGTTCACATATATATATATGTATATGCAATATAATTATGCAGATTTCACCAACAAATATTTAGTATATATCTGTAAGTACTATTTATTTCAAATTGGACCTAATTAAATGAATATGTTCTTCCAATAGCTTTGAGGAGTTGGAAGATGATGGGAATTTTGGAGTTGCTGAACTTTGCTTACTCAAAGAACAACTCCTCCACGCCAAGTAAAGCAAGAAAAGACACTACTCAACGCGATCCGATCAGCATGCTTAATGCCAATACGTCATTTCTGACTAAGTACATTTAACTTCCTTCTTAGCATCACATAAAATCAATAAACGATTGAAGATGTCGGCCATTTCCGTGCAAATAATCCCCTATGACATTCATGCGCCATAGAAAGCAATATTCGTTCATCAGCTTATGGCATACGGCCTCTGAAATTAAGGCATTGAACCCAAAAGGAATGATTCCAATAATGTTATTCCGCTGCCGACGGCACTCGACATGCCAATAGAATTATCCATTTATGTTTGGCCCCGCACATAGTTGCTGTATATTAGACATTAGTGCCCTGGAAAATGATATTGATTGATACCGAAAGTTGATAAGAGTATGAAAGATGACGAGATAAAGTGAGGAATAAACTCATTTCAATGGTTTATGGATTAATTAAGCTAATGATGGGGTTATTTGCGCATTAATTAAACATCTTAAGCACGAAATGTTAGCATATCTAAAGACATGCATGTCTACTGTGATGAATTAATCCACCCTGCGTTCAACATGAGTCATGGTCCCCACAATTCTTATTTTGTAATTATCCCTACTCAGAAACAAACAGATAGAAAGGAACCAATGGAAATGGTGGGGTTTCATTGGTTTTATGAGTTTTTGTACTCTTCCAAAATCCAAATGCTTTAATTAATGAGATTGCACTTTTAACATTTTGCTAGTTGATTTGTTTGCTTGCTTGCTCCCTAATCCCTATGCTAGATAGCTAGCTAAGCACGGATTAGTCACAACCCTTTAGTAAATATATATGTTAATTAATCATAAAATTGAATTATTAACTGGACTAAGCTTATCAAGTATATTCTGTGAGGCTTTGCAGAGTTAGTGAAAGTTGGTCGACGGTAATTCAAGCATGGATGTACAGTGGAGGTTGATGTGGATAAAGGATCCACTGATGTCTCCATCCAGGTGAATCAACCATATCTCTCGCCTACCAAGCCTTGGATTATTATCCACTTAGAAAAGAACAGCCACAATTTTTGCTTTTCAAAGTAGCCACAGTGCATTCTTGATGCACCCTGTGTGAATGTGGGGTCGTCAGTCAACTTGTTTCCAAGGACCAAACCCTACTTTCGCGATAAAGATTTTGAAGTAATGGAGTAGTTGATGACATGCGATATACTTACTCTCTGATGACTTAATTACTCTGAATTATTCACAGCAACCTGACAGCAGTTGTTGTATAACAGTGTGTTTGAGTTTTAGAGATCTCTGCAGACTCCTTTCTAAGATGACAACCAGAAGTCCCCATTACATGAGCTAAACTTGTGGCTTAGGCTTTGAGGTTATGCTGTCACATTGTGATCCACGTCTCCTCCTCCTCCAAATGTATAATTGATCTGTGTCATTTTTCTTTTCCAACCTTTGAATGCCATGTGAGTCTCTAATCAAACGGTAGGCTAAAACAAAGTTGATGTCCCAGTTCTATCTACTGTCGGCATCACCTTTGGAAGTATTCTAGCTAGCTTTCATTACCTCTGTTCCCGTTAATTACGGTCGCTATAATGGTTAATGATACGGTTCAGTTATTTGTTAACAAGATCTTTATTTCCTAATGATTAGAAGGAGAATGAACTTTTGTAATTTAAATACCAGGTGAAATTGTGGGGTGGGAATGCCGAAAAGACCATGATATGTAAGTCCAAAACCAAATCATTTCAAATCAAGGATTTTACCTATGAATGGTCGACAATGTTCATCATATCTCATAAGGTAGAATGTTCTGCCTACAATTCTGTGACAGTAAAGTCCATATCCCACTTTTCTTTGGACTCTGACTCGTACCCATTATCTTTTATTTTAAAAGGTAAGACAACAATCGATTTATTTTATCCCGATATTGAAGATTAATTGATTGAAGTCATAAGTAAAATCTTTTTCTCTTCTTTTGAAAGAAACTCTGCCTAAACTGTGAAGGAACTAGGCGAGTATATTTGGATAAGTAATTCTACAATTAAGACGTGAAGCGAATAAGGCTAGGCGTGAGACTAGCAGAGAAAATCCCAAGTGAAGTGGTAGCATCACAGCCTCGTCATTGCCATTAATGGTTGCTAATATATACAAAGGTTATTTTGGGACCGAACAAAAGTTGATCACCAACGTCTTTTTGTATTTCAATCTCACTTAGATCCACTTAAATAAAACTTCAATCTTTAACAGCTCTCGCAGTGTTTATCTCGTACAGTACTTGAAGAAATAATGTTATGAAAGTAATAAGAAAACAAAAGCAATAAGGAAACAAGAGAGATATGATAAAATCGACATTTATATTACTTTTCCTCAAAAGAATGCAAAGAATGCTCTCTTTGACTTAATGAGGAGAACAAAGCTCGAATGAGTTATATATAGACACTATAACTTAGAAATCAAGTTATATTCATAATTCCTCTTAAACTGAATTATCTAAAATCGTGCTAAGATCACGTCTATCTCTATCAAATTACATCACGTGAATTAGGATGATACCTCCATCCAAATAAGACTCATAACTAATAAGATAGAATCTATAAGATTACAGAAAGATAGAGTTTACATTTAAATAGAATCTAACATCTTTATTCTCGAAGATCTCTACTATCTTCAAATGTTGAGTCCTATCACAATTTTAACTCCTAATTATCGTCACATCATTCAAAATCTCCCCACGATCTCTATCTACTGTTGATACAGATAATATGATTTATCTACTTTAATCTACTTTGATTTAGACTAATATGAAGCTTCCTAAGGATATATGGGTATAAATAATATGGGCTCGCTCTTTATTGACAGAGAACTAACTCTTTAATTGGTCCCCCAAATCTTGCAAAAGGGGTAATAAATGTTAAATATAACGTGCATGTATGTGTTAGCCGAAGTCAATCGAATTTCCACTCTCTGCGCAGCAAGTAATGCTTGGGCTTGATAAGGTTTATGACTAAAACGCTAACCCCAAGCCCACTGCATATATGTTTCAGCCTTAACAAGAGCCCTACCACTACTTGCCCACAAATATTCTATCTTGAAACCCAATGAGTTACGTATTGGTCATGGGTCTTCACTTATCAACTCTACAAAGTTATACGCTACTCCCAGTTCCATTGTATACCAGGTATGCAATGGAATTTATGGCTAATTAGGTTGAGAAATCACATCAATCATATTGGACCTTAATCGTTCCACGACAAAGTTAAAGCGACTTGATTATCTTCCGGACGTTACGAAAAAACCCCAAGTAACCATGTTAATAACATGCAAAAGACTACCCAATTTTTCTACAATCTTACGCAAGTTGGTTTTCATCTTCGTTTAGTATTAACGGAAGTTTAAAGATCAGATTATTACAAGTTGACAGCTAATTGAACATATAGGCCGAGCATACTTAGCAGCACTCATTGTAGTGGACGGCCTCGTCGAGCAGCAACAATCAATTATGGCAATGCGTTGTTTCTGTGTGCAGCTGAAAATTCATGACTTTTGGTTGGAAAATTGTCTTCAATCATCACCACTGAGTCCCTCTAGCTTTTCACTTTTGGCTTACCAACTTTCGGCTGTAACTTAACTTTGAAAAATTATAATACTACAATATCAAATTTAGTAATTAAAAAATTAATTTTACAATAAATAAAATCATTTGCCTCTTTAAATTAATCAAATTATTAAAT
>JANIHY010000209.1:22770540-22781305 GCA_027479065.1 Erythroxylum brevipes
TAGAAGACGTCAGTCATGCTTTGCTTCATTGTGACGTTGCTCGATCCGTGTGGGATCATTGGGGTAAAGGCGGTGATCATTTGCTTGCCTTGCCCTTTAACGAGTGCTTCACTCAATTTGTGGTCGTTCGTGATAGAGCTACTGTCGAAGAATTTTGTGTGATTGCGTAATCAGCTGCTCTGGAGCAACACCTCTTACGCTGCTGATTTTATCCTTTCACAAGCTGTTGCTTTTTTGCAGGAATGGCAAGCCGCTAATCTACTCCCTCCTACTTTTCCATCGGTTGCTGCTATTGACGATGCTGTTAGCCCCACCGTGCCTTCTTGGCGCTGCTTTTGTCGATGCAGCCCTTTTTACCGAGCATCGTCGAACCGGTTGAGCCGCTGTTCTGTGTGATCCGCATGGTCGTTTTGTCCAAGCTTTCTCTTCTGTTCGCGATGGTGTTCTCCTTGCAAGTCAGGCCGAGGCTGTTGCATTACGCAATGCTTTGCAGTGGCTTGTCAACACTCATCCAGGCCCCGGTATGATTTTCACCGACACTCAATCTCTTTTTCTCGCTCTTCGCAGAATTGATTCGGAGGACCGTTCTGAAGTGGGTTTCCTCGTTGATGATTGTAAGTCTTTGTTAGCTTCTCGTCCCGACATCCGCGTTTCTTGGATTTGTAGAAATCTTAATATCGCCGCGCACTGTTTAGCTCGGGCTTCTTTTTCTTTCGGGTCATTTACAACCTGGAACATCATTCCGGACTGTATTCGGTTTCTATTTACTTAATTGTATCAGTATTTTTACCTCAAAAAAAATTGTTCAATTAAAACCCTATATGGATGGAAATTTTGACAAAATTATATGTTTGATCCTTATATGTCATATCAATAATAATGTTATAAATATTTTTTATATTTTTTATTGTCATGTAAGGAATTTTAATTAACTAAAGCTGTACTAATATATAATAGTTATGATTTCATCATAACAAAGAGAATGACTATTTGTTTTGAGGTTATTCTGTTTGTTAAAGTCCAATTTCTAACTCGGGTCTTGATTGTTCTTCTTCTCAAACATTTGCAGATACTAAGAATTCTGCTGCTAATTGTATTTGTCCAGGCTGAGGACTTGGTTAAAGGAATTGTTGCTCGAACTAAAAATAGTGGGGTGGTGTGTACTGTGTACTAGCAAAACGTCCACATCCATGGGTAGAAAAGTCATTTTAGATGATTGAACAAAAGCAAAAATAAAGGGAAATTCATAAATTAATTTTATGGTCATAGTCTCGTAGATCTCCATTTCCAGCAAAGACTGCTTTTGCGTTACATCACATAAACTCGCCTCTCTCTCTCTCTTATCACGAGAGAGAGGACTTGGTGCTGCTCAGATTGCCTCTAAAATACTCTGTCGTCTTTAAAAAGGTCCATACGCACAGAAGCTGTGCGATTCAGGTATATATACATAGTGATACAGATCGAATGCAGCAAACCATCCTCTTCCTCTCTCTGTTTCTCGGATTTTCTGCTGCCGCTGCCGCTGCCACTGCCGCTGTTGTTGTTTCTTAGTTTGTTTTTAATTTAGAGCGCTGTTTTAGTGTTAGTGTGCTGAGGATTCTAAGAGACACAAATGACGGGGCCAACAGCATCACTCTCGTCTCCACTGTGCACGTGGCTCGTGGCGGCGTGCATGTCCGTCACGTGCGCTCAAGATGACTCTCGCCACGCCTTACCTACCACCAAGCTCCGCCGCTGGTCTCGCCGGAGATGCAGTGTTAGTAGTACCACTGCGGTTTCCAGTTCGAATAACTCCGTTGCTCTCTCCATTCAAGGTTTCATGAGTTCCTGTTTGGCTTTCGAGCCTTGTAGTCGTTACTACGCCTCCAACGGGCTCTTTTCTCGATCCACAAATCTCAATCACAAGCAGAGACGCCTCAATCGCTCTGCACGTTCCGGTATTATCTACTTTTTTCCTTTATGCTTCCGTACATTTTCTTTTCTTCTTCTTCTTCTTTTTTTTTGTTTCTTGCTTTTCGTTTCAGTTCTTCAATTGGCTTCGCAATCTCTGTTTGTACTAACTCCCTCCTGCTACTTGTTTTGCATTCATCCTTTGCCGGCTCCATATTTTATCGATGGTAAAAGCCGGAGTCAATGTTAATTGGAGTCCTTATTCCTTTTTTTCCTTCCATTTTACATAATTAAAGCGAATATGCTTCGGTTTGTGCTTGTAGGATTTGAGGTTGTGCTGGCGATATATCCTATGCTGCGATTTTTTTCAAATCCTTTCTTGTTTTTACTGTGATTTGTTTATTCTTTTTTGCTTTTAATTGGATTTTCAAAATTAGATTTTTGCAAATACAAGATTCTGCAACTTTTCATACTTTTTAATTTTTCTAGCTGTTGTCGAGTTGACGGAGAGTTGGGCCACGATATGTAGTTGGTTTTGTGAGATATGGTTGCAATTGAGACCTGCAACTTTAGAAACAAACTGTGTGTATGAGCTCCACCGATAGCTCTCGATGCTTATGTAAGCATGAATTTGTTGTGTTAATCTCTGCAGAGTACGGAGATAAGATTTTGATTAGTGTTAAAATCCTCTCTCTCTCTCTCTCTGTGTGTGTGTGTGTGTGTGTGTCTCGCTGTCTGTAGACATACATACATGTCTCATTTTCATACTCCAAGTGCTGCACTAGCAATGCCTGACCTTGGTTAGTGGAACTGCTGAAAACTTTTAGGGGAAGCTATGGCTATAGCAGTGCAACCAGCCAAGGAAGTTGCGACGAAAAACAAACGTTCTACTAAACAGAGGCGAGTGGTTGTAACTGGGATGGGTGTCGTGTCACCCCTTGGCAATGATGTAGATATCTTTTACAATAATCTGCTTGAAGGTGTTAGCGGCATAAGTGAGATAGAGGCTTTTGACTGTGCTCAATTTCCTACTGTAAATTTTCTTGCACAACTCACTTTTCTTGTTTTATGTGCAAATTTTTCTAAGAATAACATTTTCTTGTTCTTTTTTCTATGGGATGGGGATTGCTTTCCAGAGAATTGCTGGAGAGATCAAGGCATTCTCAACTGATGGATTGGTGGCACCAAAACTGTCGAAGAGAATGGATAAATTCATGCTTTACATGCTTACTGCAGGCAAAAAAGCCTTGGCAAATGGTGGAGTTACAGAGGAGGTCATGAATGAATTGGATAGAGCCAAATGTGGAGTATTGATTGGCTCAGCAATGGGTGGTATGAAGGTAACTCTGAGCTACCTGTGGTGTTAAATATTTGCAAATGAAGAGTGCATGTTTTATTCATTGATTCTGTATTCATCCTCACAACAAAGTTGTCAAACTTAATGTTTTATAGCATCATCTGAAGTTTATGTGCGATGTAAACTTAATGAAATCACCACATTTCAGCATTATTTTGATCCCTAGGACCCATTAATTTTTGGAGAAGTTTATTCATGGAAGACCATCTCCTCATTCTCCATAACATTTCAGTGTATGAGAAAGGGAAACATGTCAAAAGTGGGTGCTAATAGCTAAGGATGCTAAGAGTTTTTAAAAAATTTTATTGAGAATCAAGTGAGGACCAATAACTATTTTGCTATGTGTATGGTCTACTTTTGCTCATTTATCAATCAGCACTATACTTTTGATCATTGTGATGGATCATCTTAATAACTACTAATCTGCACCAAAAGACTGATATGACATCATATATACCACCACCTTTTAGGCATTATCAACCGAAGTAAAAAATAGTACAATGACCACCATTATCCAATTGACCAGTGATTGGTAACTCTTGTGCAATGATGCCATATATCATTATCCAATTAACAGCCTGTACATGCCGTTGTAGTTTCTCTGTTAATGTAAGAATCATTTCTGGTTGGAACTCCTAACAAGAATATAATGTAGGAGAATGCTTTCCATTGATATCATTTTCTTGGGCAGGTTTTTCCCCATGAATGAATACAACCTTAGAATAATGAGTAATGAAGCTATTTTTCATTGATTTTATTGATAAAAAAGCTTTTAGGCTATGAATTTGTTGACATTTTTATTTTTTGGAACGGATTTGGGCATAAAGTCAGTCCCCTGGTCCGTCAATATATATGAGGGTGTTATAGATTTGCATTTCTTAATATATTTTTTTGATTAATTTCTCTTCCTGGTGATTTAAAGGTATTTAGTGATGCAATTGAGGCTCTAAGGATCTCTTACAGGAAGATGAACCCTTTTTGTGTACCTTTTGCTACTACAAATATGGGTTCTGCCATGCTGGCAATGGATCTGGTACGCTATAATTTTTGATATATACATTATCATGGCATTTTCTAGGTAGGACCTAAAATGTAAATTTTCTTCAAAATCATAGGGTTGGATGGGGCCTAACTATTCTATTTCTACCGCCTGCGCCACTGGCAACTTCTGCATATTGAGTGCTGCAAACCACATCATCAGGGGGGAAGCTGTGAGTATTCTGCATCTATGCATATTCAACTATGAAATATGTGATGCCTGGATTATTGCACTTACTCAGTGAACGCATGGTGTTTATATTTAACAAGTGTTCCTATGAGCATGCAGGACGTCATGCTCTGTGGTGGCTCAGATGCAGCAATTATACCTATTGGTATATCTATCTTTTTTCCTTTCTGTCATCCAATGATTCATCTTGTCATGGAATTAAGTCATTAATTATTCCTTTTAATCGGGCCAGGTTTGGGAGGTTTTGTAGCATGTAGAGCACTTTCTCAGAGGAATGATGATCCTACCAAAGCTTCAAGACCTTGGGATATGGTAATTAATCAATTACCAGTCGATGTCTCCCCATCTATAACTTTAGAAATAATGTTTGGATGCACAAGACATTATGAAATCTTTTGAAGAATGTTCTGCTGAATATAGGTTCTTCTATGAAAATACCAACCTGCACTTATGTTGTAGATGTTTTTATCTTTCCACAATCGAATATTACTCCATTCTTTTAACAGGTATTGTCAAAACAAAGGATTTATGGATTTCTGTCTTTAGTTTTGAAATTGCTTCCATTTTTGGAAAGAACTCTATGTTTTTTCTTTTAATTGTATTGGTAGCAAGATTGCAAGCCTCGTATGCTTGTTTCCTAAGTTATTCACTTGAATACTTTCTTCTCTGTGAAACAGAATAGGGATGGATTTGTTATGGGCGAAGGAGCTGGTGTGCTTCTTTTAGAAGAATTAGAACATGCCAAGGTATATGTTCAACTTAATAGAAAGATGTTTATGGACTATTAATCCACTTATTTGTATCTGGTTTTAATATTGAGTTCTTTTCTGTCGTCTCACTAGAGGCCTCTGTCAAATATGTGGCAGTCATTTATATTGGTTGCTTTCTTTAAATTGTTGTATGACTTAGCCTATTTAGTTTAGTTGCACCTCTGAAATCTCTTGCAGTTGTCCCATTTCATTAATCCAAAATTTCTTGCTTGCTCATAGATAAAAGTTGCCAATTCTTAATTGTGAACTTCGATGGCAGAGTAACCCTCAAGTAGTTACATATATGTTCTTTGGTGATTTGTAGGCAAGGGGTGCAAATATCTACGCAGAATTTCTTGGAGGTAGCTTCAGTTGTGATGCTTATCACATGACTGAGCCACGTCCTGATGGTAATGCTCTGTTTCAGACATTTTCCATTCGTAGATCTATTTGCAGGCACGGAGATCTCAACAGAATGAAAATTTTAGCACTTTTCATTTGGTTTGATGGTCATTCAGTTAATCAGCACCTGTTCTGTCCACAAGAAGTGTATTTGGTTGAAGAAAAATGGCATAAACCTTTCAATGATTTTAGGGCATGCATTTCGTAAATGAAACAAACTGATGGAATGTTTCCAAGATCACAATAACTGAAGCAAATGTTAGTCTCGGTGTCATCAAATGTTCTTGATGGATTATACAAATTGTTCTTTAATGGAAGTGTCATATCATGTGAATAGAGCCTTAAAATGTATAAATGATAGTAGAGATGTGATTTAGTTTGCATTTTTTGTAGCTTCGTTTCATCAATTAGGCAGCAATTCACTTTCTATACTTTGATGGTGATTATTGTGTGGCCTGTTATCGGTTTTGGTCAAGAAAGAAATCTAGTCAACCAAATTGCTAATGGCTTCATTCGGCAAGCTGGAGTGCTGTCACTTATTCTATTTTGATAGGAGAATAACTTGCTTTAGTATCAGATTTTAGTACTGCCAGTTAGAACATGAATGTCAAATGGTTCGCCTATATTCACAAATCATGCATCTATGACGAGAACTATAACCATTTTTTCTTTGCTGCAACTAATTGTTCTTCACTGATGCAAGATGCACTATCTCCACAAACTAAATAACATCGTGTATCATGCCTAGCAAATGAATTATTTTCATTAAAGTTTGTTTCCCAGTTTGCTTAGAATTACAGGTTAACGATATTCCTTTTTTTTTTTTTTTACATCAAAATAGGATTTGGTGTCATTCTCTGTATAGAAAAGGCATTGGATCAATCTGGTGTGTCTAAGGAGGATGTGAATTACATAAATGCTCATGCTACATCAACACCAGCTGGGGATTTGAAGGAGTATCAAGCTCTCATGCATTGCTTTGGTCAGAATCCTAATGTAAGTGTGAAGCATTGCAGTTATATGCTATTATTTGTTAAGTTGATTAATTGAAATCCCTGTATTCTCAGCTAAGGGTGAACTCTACAAAATCTATGATTGGTCACCTGTTGGGGGCAGCTGGTGCTGTAGAAGCTATTGCAGCTATTCAGGTAGCGACTTTTGCAGCTCTAGTTGCAGGCTTGTTTGACAAGAAGTTGTATAGCCGTTAAAACTTAATTGACCAGCTGTTCCTCTATCCTTGGAGACTATTCTTAGATCTTGTTATTCATGTGGTTCTATGTTGACACTTGCTTAGGCGATACGGACTGGTTGGGTTCATCCAAATATCAACCTGGACATGCCAGATGAAGGCGTGGTATGTTGCCTTCTATTCCTTTATGATCTAATGATAGCTTGAGGCATGGTTCACTTCTTATGTTTGGTATAAACAGAATTTGGTAGTGTCCAAATTTTTTCTAAAGCTGGAGACATGAATTCAGGATACTAATGTGCTAGTGGGCCCAAAGAAAGAGAGACTGGATATCAGGGTTGCGTTGTCTAATTCATTTGGATTTGGTGGCCACAATTCCTCAATTATTTTTGCAGCGTACAAGTGAAAAGGGGCTCTACCAAACTCCGGTGTAATTTGACCTGAGAGGTATGTAGAAAATGTAACTTCTTCCCTCGCCAATGGTGCTACAGTCTTTTTTTTCGAGTGAATCAACCTATCAGGTCAACGCTAATTTGGTTAAGAATTACCCACATTAACGTAGGAAACTATAAACATGATAGCTAGCATTATTAGCATGAACTGGACTGCAGAGCTACCTATCAATTTGGTGCAATTTGTTTGTAATTTCATAACATAGAGTTTGGTGGCATTCTGCAGTACTCTGGGAATCCTTGTTGTATCCAGTTACTGTTGAGTCCGTTGAATACCTTGACTTTCATAAATTTAGCTCGTGGGAGAGCTGGTATAAGGAGAGAAATGGTTGAAATGGCCGGTCCTTTGGGAAAGGAAAAGGCATCAGAGTGATTATTCAAGACACTGTCCGTTTTTAAAAGTTCTGCTCTTGATAATCGGAGGAGTCATCCACCTTTGGGGGCCATGGAATCTATACCAACATGGCCTTTTTCTAAATATTATGTAACTTGTGTTCCATGTACAAGCTGTCTGACGGGGGGCTTTCGGATAATATAATTGTAATGAATTTTGTGCCACCAAATGGCTAGTTTAACATCGTGGTTCATGCGCTTATGGTTTCTAAGGCAAAGCTTTTTAATCTTTTTTCAGGAATAAAGACAATTTGACGATTGCCCTGATAGGGCCAAGTTGGGAGGTTCGTAGGGGATTGATTTTGAATGACATGAAACAATTATGTAAACAAGACTTTTAAGACTTGTTTAATTGTAACCTATTTGGATTTTGGAGTGCGTAGATTATAAGTTTCAATGGCTAGGTTTTGAACTGGAGGGGTTTGAAGGCACTATCATCAATATTAAGCTCTTGGTTCCTTTGGAATTTTTGTCTTACCAAATTCTAGTAGCATTCTTCTTACCGTTCTTTACAGCAGCGGTACATGAATGGAAAAGTATAAAAACCATCTACTAGGCCATCCCCTGATCTATGTGCCCCATCTGTTAATGGCTGTGTGTAACCAAAAATATTAATTATTGTTTATAGAATTGGGAAATTGCAAGAATTAAAAGAAGGGTTAATTGTGGAAATTTTTTTTTATACTCAAATTTACAATGTCAACTTGAATTTTAAAAATTGTCCTTAGAATGATCTAATTTTCAATTTTTAGTAAAAATAGTTTGACGTAAATTATATATTAACATAAGACGTTGTGAGCCATGTTGAATTAGTCATCATTGTATCACCATTGCATCTAGTCTGAAATTCCGCAGTGAAGCAGGGTCTGGGAAGGTCAATTGTACGTAGCCTTACCCCTATATAGTAGAGAGACTGTTTCCGGTAGACCCACATGCAGATGTGACATGAAAAAAAATGATGTAGGACATAGAAGAAAATTGAGAGATACAACAATGTATGGAAAGGAAAAAGCAAAGGTATCCTCCTCCGCCTGAAGATCAGTTGACATAAAAGTAGAAGGCATTAACATCAAATATATATATATAGATTCCAGTAGTTTGCCTTCACATAGTCCAATTAAGCAATAGTGATTACATTGCCTAATTAAATTCAGCAAAACATAGCCATAACCAAGGGAAGAATAACGAGTTAATATGTTGAACGCCTCAAGAGACAGATCTAAGATCAACCAGAAACAGCAACATCAAAATGCTTTTATATCATTTTAATTTCTTCAAGAACTCTGTATTAGTCACTTTCTGTGTAATCAAATCAGACACCAGGCACAACTTTCACTCCATTTGACAGGAGAAGTCCAACCAGATATTCAACAAAGCTTAGGTCTATGGAATAGCAAGATTAGTTGGGACAACCTTGTACAAGCTTACATTCTTAGGAACCACTTAAGGGGTGCTTGTTTCATGAGTTTGGGAATGAATAATGTTGATTTTATATTATGATTATAGGAACAACATTTTTCATATATGACTTTCGAGGATTAGACCATACCCCTGGAATGAGTTTCATTCCTGACCCAGTGGCAAGTGTCACAAGATTATTAATACCAGGCATTAATAGAGTCAAAAGATTATCATACATTGTGTTGCTTCCTTATGAAGGAATTGGTTGATCTCATAGACTTGACTATGAAGATAAGTAAAACAACATGTAGCTACTTATTGGAGAACAAGCTCATTGTACTTGTTCACCCCCGAATTTTTTTTAATGAATAAGCATGATTTAAATTAATTATGAGGTCTTTATGGAATTATTTTATGGAGTTAATTATTATGTTAATGTTAGTGAGATTATATGACAAGGGTCAATTGAATTAAAGTGTTAAGGTAATAAGATTGTATATAAGGGTATTTTTGGTAGTTCTCTTAAAGATAAAAATCATAAGGCATATAAGGAAGGGTAAAATGAACATTGCATACTCATCAAGGGCAGGATTGGAAGATGAAAATGTTGTCTTGCTTTTTAAGAAGAGAAAAATGTGAATTAAAGGAGAAGAATGAAAATAAGAGAGAAAAAGAAGAGAGTTTTGGTGGTTTCATAGGAAAGAAGAGAAAATCAACTAGGTTTCAATTTTTCTTAGCCTTCAAGAGAGATTTTGAGGTTGTTCAAGAAGGGAAAAAGACAAATGAAGATAAGAGATTCCATTTGAGCCAACAATCTCATTATTTGGTGGAGATTCAAGGTAAGGTTTTACTTAATCTTTTGAATTTTTGAAAAGTTTTTAGTTCAAGAAGCTTAGGAAATGCATGAGTTTAAGCTTTCTAGGATCAATTATATGCATATGTTTCTTTAGGTCCTCAAATTGGAAATTGGAATTCCTATTGAATTAGAAATTTTGTCAATGTTAAAGGAATTAAGGAAGGCAAGAGGAGCAAGAGGAGAGGTATTTTTGAGCAAGTCTTTAAGTAAGGAATTCAAGGTAGGTTACATGTTTATAATAGATTTAATGAGCCAAAAAGTTTTCCTTTAAATCAAGAGAATAAAGTGTTTTCAATTGCTTGATAAATATTGCATTTATTACTTTTGAATGATTTGAGAAATTTCCATACGTTTGGTATGTGAATTTGGGTGATGAATTGTGATATTGGTTTATGAAATGAATAATGGAAATGATTTTGAAAGAATAGTGATTTTTGAAATGATATTATGGTTATGAAATCAAGTTTCGAAAAAGTGCCATTTTGAGCAATATGTTTACAAGATGTGAAATGCATGATTATGTGGGTTTGTGGTGGTCCCCTAAGTTAAATCAAGTGTATTTTGTCTAAAAGCTCCTCCTATATAGCGCCCCCTTACCGTAGGGTACGCACCGGGATGCCTATAGGTCATTCCGATACATAACCTACGTTAAGGGTGCACTACTATTCGATCATTTCTATATTCCACATGGCATCAATCAATTAAATGGCAATATCAAATTGACTAAATTTTAAAACCAAAGAACTTCTCATACATTCCTTAAAAACCATGAGTTCACAATTCTGTCATAATTACAACTGTACAAATCCAAAATGAACTACAATAATTCCTAACTAGGTCACCCCCAA
>JANIHY010000209.1:22781405-22794866 GCA_027479065.1 Erythroxylum brevipes
GAATGCAGATTATTAGAAAGAGGAGGGAAGGAAAGCTATGGCTTGTTCAGAGGAATTACATAAGGAAAATCCTAACTCAATTTAATATGGAACAAGCTAAACCTACTTCAGTACCTTTAGGGTCACACTTACAGATGGTTTCTAACAAGTGTCCTAAGACTGAAGAGGAACAGAAGGCTATGACTCACTATCCCTATGATGTAGGTGTTGGATGTCTAATGTACCTTATGCTATGCACAAGGCCTGATTTAGCCTATGCTATAAGTATCCTTAGTAAGTTCATGGCCAATCCAGGTTTAGAACACTGGCAAGGGCTCAAAAATGTTCTCAGATATATATTTGGAACAATGAACTATGGCTTATGTTTTTCTAAAACAGAACTAACAAAATGAAAATATCTGTTTTATGTGGCTATGTGGATGCAGACTATGCAGCAGATAAGGACTCAAAAAAGTCAATTTCATCATATGTTTTCACATTGTCAGCAAACACAATCAGCTGGAAATCACAGCAGCAAACAGTTGTAAGCCTATCTACCACAGAAGCAGAATATTATGCAATTACTGAAGGAGTAAAGGAGCTAGCATGGCTATCGGGTATACTTAAGGAAATAAACACAGAAATCATAACACCAACACTGTACACGGATAGTCAGAGTGCATGGTACCTGAGTCGTGATCCAGTCCTTCACGAGAGATTCAAGCACATTAATGTGCGTCTGCATTTCATCAGAGATCAAATCTCCAAAGGAACCTTCAATATGGAAAAAATACAAGGTGAGAAAAATCCCTCAGATTTTGGAACAAAAATACTAATACAAAAGAAGTTTAGTTTCTGCAGGGATTACTTACAGATCGAGAAAGCCCCATGATACCGAAGTTAGATCCAGCAGAACTCACAAAGGGTGAAGATTAGGGTTTCGGGATTTGGGGATTTTTTGGATTTGGGGAATTTTCTTTAGGGTTTTTTAAATCTGAGCTATGATTGGTGAAATAGGAGGGAAGCCATAAGAAATCGAAGGAGTTTTCAACAGATCTCACAAATTTAGGAAAGTTAGGGTTGTCCGGATTTTTGGGTTTCACTCACAGATGGGGGTTCTAAGTATGGATTAATGGAGAAGGAGGGAAAAGATGTGAGAAAAGATCACTGATTCTCCATCAATCATACACAGAAGCAATGGAAGTATGAAGAAACTAATAAGTCTATGCCTGAAATGTCGAAGAAGGAGACAAGAAAGGCTCTCGATTCTCGAAGGTTTGAGTTTCAGCTGAAACAAAACATAAGTGACTAATGCATAAAGACAACCCACGTGACACACATATCTAAAGCTCAAGTCTGAAGTATCATCAGTCAAAACCACAAAGGCAGAAGGTAGGCGTACGTTGGTCAAGGTGCTATCGTGTATAACACCATCTGAAGCAAACCACCAAAAATGCATAGCTTCAGAAGGGAACTCAAGTGTATCACATGAAGAAAACATGTCAGTTGTTTGACTCATTCAAAAATCTCATCCGAGAATCATGCTTTCAATATCTGTAAGAGGAGCACAAATCAAGCGTCAGACGACATAGACACATTGCACAGAAATATTTCAATCTTCAAGTTTTCATTGTATCCAGTCGCGAGAGTGAAAAATTAGAGAGGAAAAATAGTCAGAGAGTGCTAGAGTACTAACCTTGGATAATGAGGAGGTTTGAGACTCTTTTGCAGGTGTTCAGTAGAACACTCAATCTCTGTAATTTTTCTTCTTGATGGCGTTAGTGAAATCTCTCCACCACTGTCAAGTGGGAACCTTGGATGTAGATAGTTCTTGAATATCAAACCAAGTAAAATCTGTCTCTTTACTTTTCTGCAATCTTACCACATTTGTAAAATTGACAAAGTTTATCAGTCTTGGTTATTAAAGATAACAGGAAATCAGTAAAAATCCCAACAGAACTGTATCAACTTCAACATATTCTCTTGTCATTCAATTACCGATGTACTAGTGCTATCTTTGAATCCCCAACAAAATATGAACCATAAGTTGTCGGTAAAAGATTATAAAGATTTTTAAATGATGTTATTTGAATGGATGATGAAATATGGTGCTATATCACCATTTAACAATTTGTAAAGATTTTCACTAACCATACACCGCAAGAAAGCATTCAAAGTATGATTACAAACTTCAATCTAACTATAAGTTTGTGGATCACAAATTGACTTCTTGAAGCTTAAAAAACTCCTCAACTTGTGAAAATTGGAGCTGTCACTCACCATAGTTTGTGACGTTCCATACAATCTCAAAACATAATCAACAAATAATTGTGCTACATTTCATGTAGAATATAGATGAGTTAGAGCCATAAAATACATATACTTGCTCAACCTATCACCTATTATCGTAGGAACGTGTGCTCCTCAAACATAGGTAAGCCCTTAATAAAATCCAGAGTTATGTCAGTTTTCTGTCATTTCTCTAGAACAAATAAAGACTGAAACAACCTAATAGATACAATAGCTTCACACTTATTTCTCTAGCAAGCCTCACAATTTCTAATTTGATTCTTCTGGTCGTTCTATATACCCTATAAAAGAACACTGATTGTGTTCTTTTAAAATTTCCAAGTGCTAAAGGATGATCATCCTGAGTTGTCATGGAAGTAGGGCAAAAATTTTATTTCTTAGTGGACTAAAACCAATTATTTTGAGATGCCATGGAAATTAATACGTTATCTTGGGCACCAAATTGTAATGAGATACAATTTGTCATTTTCTATTTATGTAGACACTTTAGACTTCTATGATCATTTTGAACTTTAAAACTTCTTCTTAATTCTAGTAGATATTATCAAAGCCAATTATTCTTTTTCAATGAATGTAACTTGAAGATAGGGACTTACTGATATATTTAGAATTTAGAATTTTTTTTTAAACCTTCGAAACTCCACTTTAAATAATGATTTCTTAATAAATTAGTTAAGAGTCAACTGATTTATAATGTGATTTTTATTGTCCTTCTATATACACCTATAGGGGAACACTACCCGTGTTCTTTTAAAAGTTACAAGTACTCAACAATCAACACCTATTATGTTGTCATGAAAGTAGGTCAAAAATTTTATTTCTTAGATGGATTAAAAGCGTTTATGTTGAGATGTCACAAAAGTAGCTTAATTTGGGCACTCAATTCAGATGAGATGGAGTTGTCATTTTTAATTTAATTAAAAATTTAAGCTTTTATGATCAATCTGCATAACAAATCTTCCTCTCAATAAATAATATGACTATTGTTTATCCAATTATTTTTTTCAATGAATGCAGTTTCAAGATAGGTACTTACTAATATATGCATATGATGCTTATCTTTAATTAACACTTCACTAATGTCATCTTTGCTTCACATTAGTCTGAACGAAAAATATTTCACTAAAATTAAGCAATGACAACATATGAGCTAACACCAACTTGCTTTTGTTAATAAATTGGTAAGAGTCTAATGACTTGTCATATTCTTTAATAAACATCTAAATCCAAAAATCTTCTCATTTGCCTAATTGCTATAAGAATAAAGCAAGTAGGTAAGAAATTTTCTATTCATATATAAGTTGGTATGTTTTTATTTCCTTATTGGCCACAAATGTGAGAGATAATATGACCTAGATACCCCACATTCATAGCTCCAAAGGTACATTTACTCTCTTTTTTTTAAATAAGGAATAAGTTTGCAAAGTTTTAAGAACAAATTTTAAATTTTGTCATTGATCTGTTCAATACTTACTATAAATAAGTATATCATAAAAATATAAAAATAAATCTCCTTAAATAAGGATAAAAAATGACACGTATAGGATTTTGAAAAGTTACTAGGCATTAACAAAAATTTATAGTTCCCTTTATTTATGAGTCATGAATGTTGTTATCTAAATATTATTCTTAAGCACTATAATATGATTACAGTCAGTCTTTAAATCAAGCTTAATAAATATTTAACACTATGAAACTTCTCTATAAGTACTTCCATAAGGGGTATATGAAAATTTTCCTTAATAGTTTGCTTATTAGTAGTTTTATAATCGATGTATAAACTTCAAGTGTCATTTTAATTATTAACTAATATCATAGTATAAGAAAATTGAGTCATAATATATTGAATCATTCTCTATTTCAAAATTACTTGCACTAATTCTTATAGATCATCCTTCTAAATTTTTTCATAATTATAAGGTCCCAAATTAATGACTCTATTACCTTACATTAGTAGAATTTGATGATCATGTGACCTCTTTAGGTAATAAAAACATATAAGCTAACACGAACTTCCTTCTTAGATTTGTCTATATTCTTTCATGAAAAGTTGTGGTAACCAAATAAACCAAGTAATCTTCTCAATTGCTTACTTGTTATTAGAAGAGAGCAAGTGCGTAAGAAATTTGCTATTCACATATAGGTTGGTTTATACTTGTTTCCTTGTTGGCCACTCATTCTTTATATCCATCTCTCTGTTATTTGTTTTTGTTTCCTTTTGAGAGAAAATATCACCTAAATACTTTGTATTCTTAGCCACAAAGGTACATCAATATCGTTTTTCCATAAGACTTATTATAAATAAGTATATTATAAGCAATATAAGTATAATTCGCCTCAAATAAGGATGAAAAATAATGTTAATAGGATTTTGAAAAGTTGCTAGTGCATTAATGAAAAAATTATAGTGTCCCTCATGAGTTATGAATGATGTTTCTTGAATACTATCCTTATGCATTATGGTATGATGATAGTCAATCCTTAAATTAAGTTTTAATAAATACTTAACATTATATAACGCCTTTAAAAGTTCTTCTGTGAAGGGTATATGAAAATTTTCCATATTGGTTTCCTTATTAAGGACTCTACAATTAATGCATAGGCTCTAACTCTCATCTTTCTTCTTAACTAATACTATATGAGTAGAAAATATACTCACACTATGCTAAATGGTTCCCTATTTTAAAATTCCTTACGCCAACTCCTACATACCATCCTTCTAAATTTTTTCATACTTATAAGGTCTCAAGTTAATGACTCTAATTCCTTCCTTTAGTAGAATTCTGCGATCATGTGAACTTTTTAAGTAATGAAAACATATAAGCTAACACCAACTTCCATTTTAGATTTTAGAATGTTTCTTTTATTACTGAACTCCACTAAAAAAATGCTTTCTCAATATATTATTTAAGGATCGACTAATTTGTATATATCATTGATGAACCATTTTAGTAACTAGCTAAATCTATAAATATTTTTAATTGCTTAATTGTTATTGGAATAGAGCAAATATGTAAGAAATTTCCTATTCATATATAGGTTGCTTTATCCTTGTTTCTTTGTGGGCTACTAATTCATTGTATCAATCTTTCTATTATATTTTATTATTTCATCTTGAGAGATAACATGGCCAAAATGCTCCATCTTCTTAGCCCCAAAGGGACATCTACTCTCCTTTCCAAATAAGGAATGAGTCCTCAATATTTCAAGAACAACTTCCAAATGTTCTAAGTGATCATCCCAAGACTTAATATAAGTAAGTATATTAGAAAAATATAAGCACAAATCTTCTCATGTAAAGAAGAAAAATGATATTTATAGGATTTCTAAAAGTTGCTAGGGTGTTACTAAAAATTTATAGGACCTTGCGTGAGTCATGAATGTTGTTATCTGAATAATATCCTTATGCATTCTAATATAATGATAGTTAGTCCTTAAATTAAGCTTTGGCAAACATTTAACACCATGTAACTCCTGTAAAAGTTCTTCTAAGAGAGATATATGAAAAATTTTCCTTAACGCTTTACTTATTTAGAATTTTGTAATCAATGCAGAACCTTCAACTGTTATCTTTCTTCTTAACTAATATCATAGGAGTGAAAATGGACTCGTACTATCAAAATTTCTTGCACCAAATCCTATGTAGCACTATTATAAAATTTTTTTCATACTTATAAGTTCTCAAGTTAATGACTCTAATGCCTTCGTTTAGTAGAATTCGATGACCATGTAAAATCTTTAAAGTAATTGGATGTTTCCATAAATACATTTGCATATTAGCATAACAACGTCTTCAAATTTATTGCACTACCACCACTTCTTCATTATCATTTTTCTATTTCTCTAGTCTCTATACTAACATAACAATGTCTTCAAATTTATCCCTCTCAATGTCTAATACTTCATCATACTTTTTTTTTAAATCTCTAGTCCTATAGATAAAGAAGAATATTTGTGTTTTGTATTTAATGATATCACATAAAAGCTAGTTTATTGATTTTATAACAACTTTATCACTTTCCTATCAAATACATTAATAAACTTTTGTTCTGTTATACCACTAATTTGAATCACCTCCTTTCTTTTTCACTCAAACTCCACTGTTCCTTTGCAAATCACTTTATCAAGTAAAAATAGCCACTGAATACTTAAAACCATGCCATTTCCATTTATAGAAAAATACAAATTCATTTGAACAATATTTGTAGACCTCTAATCATTTAAAATTCTTATATAATTGTTAATCTAACAACTACATCCCTTCTCCGATCATTATTTTTATAGGATTAATCTTCATCCAATCATATCCTCATTTAGCCTTTGTCTTAGCATCCATAAAAATGTGGGTACTTCCACTATAAATTAGTATATGTAAAGCCTTATTTCTATAGAAATCAATAACCTTAATTTGTTTAATCTATTGCTTATCATCCTAAATCATAACTTGCAATAAGATTCCAAGATTAAGTGCCTCTCCATTACTAAAACCTTCACCTGTAGCCTTTATTTCTTCATTTTTTTAAACCACATTCTCAATTATACACATATGAAATTATTTTCTTTCGTATTTATGACTAAAGGTATACTAAAAACATAAACCTTTGATCATTTTTCTCACTTTATGTCCTTACTAATGGTTAGTTTAGTAAATTTGGAACCTATAGCTTAAGTTAGTTGTTTTACCTTATTTGTGAGGGTGGCCAAAATTTCACCATTAGTCTTCTTCACTAATGCATTAAATGTTATCACTAAACCACTCATGTTGCTTCCGTTGTACAATATTTAACAATTCTAAAATACCATCTTATATTTCTTTGGAAATTTATCTGCATGCTGTGAACTTTTATGATATAGCATCTTCACTGCATACTTTATCTCAATTTTAGTCTTTTTAAAGATAAATCAATCAAATATTGTTATGGAAATAATAAATTATATGATAACTCATTAAACTTAGCACAATATTCCTTTATAAAATTTGTTTATACTAAATCTTTTAATTCTTTAATTGGGTCCGAAAATGCTAAATCTTTAAACCTTTGTTTAGTCTGAGGAAATATTCTTCCAATATGGAATCTCAATAGTCAACCTATTCTTTATGTACAATTGAAGCCACAACAATACTTCCTAACTCGATTGTATTGTTGCAATTCTCACTTTTAACTCAAGATGTGTTCCATTAAAAGAAAAAAGTTGTTTGCATACACAAGGAATTTGATCAATGAATCTAGTATCTTAAACAAAATTCAGTGAACAATAAGGCAGGATTTCAATCCACCTAACACTTTATTAATAGAAGAAACGCTTTACAACCTTAGACATTTGAAGGGGTGGGGTGTTCGTAGCATAAATACAGTTTTGAGGTTCGACTTTGACACAGAGGTCTCGTATTGTCTCCTCTTAAGAACTCAGGCTACGCAGCGATCGTTCACTTCATTTCGTGGGATGTGTGAAAGTGGCAATTAAAGATTGATTAAAGCATGTTTTAGGTTTATTTATGGGAAGAAATGGTCCTAGTAGAGTATCATTGTTTAAAGGCTTATGCATCTTAATGTCCTTAATGGAATAGAGGTTTCAGATTTGACATCAAATCAAGTGAAGCAAGGTCAAGAACCACGAGTACATACTTTTTTAAATGAGATGTACGTTCTTAAGCATAATATTTTTTTTTTTTATCCACGAGGTGTTTTATAAAGATCCTAATTATGGGAAGACATCTTTAAGTCATCCACTTCCAGACTAATTCTCGTTCGAGCTGGGTAGGTTCTTTGCGGGAAGCAAAGCTCTGGCTTT
This sequence comes from Erythroxylum brevipes, assembly GCA_027479065.1. Classification (NCBI taxonomy): domain Eukaryota; kingdom Viridiplantae; phylum Streptophyta; class Magnoliopsida; order Malpighiales; family Erythroxylaceae; genus Erythroxylum; species Erythroxylum brevipes. The sequence goes on from JANIHY010000209.1 coordinate 22,789,488, forward strand.
AAATTTTAAACGGCTGCATACATAAGGGCCGTTCGGATCTACGACCTCACTTAAGACAAAAGAATCCCTTAGTAACTCACCTGCGACTCGAGATTAAGCCTAACATAATTTTAATGAATGCTTATACCATTTCAATGTTAGCACTTCTTTTTAATATCTTCTTAGGTCTCTCACTTGCTACTTTGACTTCTAATCCTACCAAAAACCACTGCAAGGTGGACCCCTATCCTTTTCCATGTATCTACTACCGCAAAATGCGAACTCTGTCCAGACGTTAATTTAAGTTGTCTTTGGAGCAGTTGAAGTAGGTGCGCCATTTTAGCTCAAGTCCTAACGTGATTGAGCTAGTAGATAAAAGCTCCAACCAGTAATATGTTTGAAGATTGGAAAGAAAATAAAGAAGTGTAGTGTAAGTCCATAAAAAAGTTTAACCACCTCTTGATGAGCTTGACAAGGACGTGCATGGTTTGGCCTTGCTTTCAGAATGTACAGGTGATCTGTTCCTATCCTATCCTGCTAAAAAATAATTTATAAAAGTACATACTGCCACTCTTTATGAATATCTATGGGACTGTCACAATAACTTGAAATCATATTTTAGCGATTGATAAATGGTGCAGTACGTAAGTAGCTTTGTCCAAAGCCTGGGGGAACTTTGTTTTTCTTTCTGGGTTCTACAAAGAAGTAAAAGCAAAGTTTCCATCATCAACTGTATCTATATATCATTACAATACCATCACAAGAAGTACCAAAACGCGAAATTTATCATACATAAAAGCTAGATAAAGAGGATTAATACACGTTTATTTCTTCTATTCGCTAATTCGCTATAAGGTGGAAGCTAGCAAAGCAGAGGCCTCAAACTCTTCAAAGACTGATCAACCTATCGGCTTTCCGGGACTTTCGTCAAGACGATTGATCATATACAAAGCATTACTTGTAACCTTCGCTACATTGCTAATTTTCCGTTTCACATCAGCCTTAACCTTGCTTTCTACATCTTGAAACCCATCAAGACACGTGTCGTCATTCGTCAAAGCAGCACTAGCCCACGTCTGTGCATTACTCATTTGCCACCTTAACGTTTCTTCTCTCAAATGCTTCAATTCCGTTAGAGTCTTGCTCAGCTCATCCACAGAGTCAGATATCTGCTGAACGCAGTCACTCAGTGCAGCTCGCTCTCTTTTACTCCTGAGCCCCGAGAGTGTAGCCAAATAGCTTGAGACTCTTTGAGTGTGGGCAATGCTCACTTTGACGGCAGCTTGAGCTATATCTCGTGGGGAGTTGGCAGAGCCGCCGAAAGAGGAGAGAGTACGCACGCATAGGCTTGGGTAGCTTGCGTGAAGGCATGATGAACGAACTACGTCAAGCGGTGGTTTCCCGGCGGTGGAGTGGGCCGGAGGTGGAAAAGAAAGGAGGAAGAAGATGAGGAGAGTAATTGAAGAGAGGGGTTGGAGCATTTTTCACAGTATGTTATGAAGCTCACACTTATTAGCCTTAGTAGGGCATAGAGCCAGTGATGAGTTATATAGAGGATTGGTGTGATGGCACTAAATTACTGGATGAACATTATTCTTGTGAATAATAAAGGTAATATTAGCTTGTGGCTTATGAAAATAATGACTGGTGTGAGGTGATGATAATAAATGCATAGCTGCAATGTTAGTTATTGACTTTGTTCCTGCCAATGAATGGGTAGAGGCCCATGTCCAGCTTCAGGAGGAGGAGTCAGAACTTTTTCCCCAATAAGGTGATCCTTTTCGTTTCTTATTTTGAGTGTTAATCAATATCTACTGTAGTTTTCAACTTTCAAACAGAGCAAGAGATGAAATGTCGGTCACATTGGCCATTTCTATACATATTTATTACCAGAAAAGGTAGTAAGTCACCTTTATTTATTCCAAGGCAATCAGCTAGTCGAAGAGAACAGGCTCCTGCAATAAGCCATCAGAGAAGAGAGTTCCCGCATAAAGTTAGGAGATCGAATAAGGCTGGAATGCAACAAGGTTAGGCTTCATAGTTAAGGGTCGTGGACTTAATAAGAGGAATTGTGTCTTGATATACAGTCCAAGCGCAGTAGTAGTACAGAAGAAAGTAATACTATCTTTCACTTTCAAGGAACCATGGGAGTGAAAGGTTGCAGCAGTTCAGGACCAAGTTACAACTTACAACTAACTTATTCAATGCAATCTTGAAAGCATTCACTTGGGATCTAAATTATAAGATTTTAAACTCTGGAATAGGAATATGAATTAAGAAAAAAAAGAAAAAATTTGAAACAGAACGTGTGCCATATATTAACAGCGTGGCTGGAAGTAAAACCATGCCCGACTAACTCTTGAATAGATTTATCTCCTGCTGAGAAATGTTATTGGCCACTCTTATAATTGTGGATTTAACTCAACCAATTCCAAGACCTTTACACCCACCATTAAGTATAAGAAATTAAGTAACATCTTCCTCTTGACTTTGATAGGGCAACCATGGATCCAAATTAGCCACGTCTAGCAGGTTGCTGTGAAAATTTTAGGAGACATACAGTACTGACAATTCCTTGACTGTTGAAAAGATTAAAGAATCAAAGTATAACAGATATAGCTGAGCTAGCTTAGCTACTAGACACATATAACTACCTTGTTACATATATGTATAGCCAACTACAACTAATGCGATTGTACTTTTCGGGCTACATAACATCTAGGAAATGCTTCGTAGGGTAGGGTATCTTATTTGCCTTACGCTTTCGAGTATTGATGCTTTGCGTCGTAATGGACTATGTAATAAATCAACTTCACCTACTTTCGACCCTTCACGGAGGGGACACTTGTTTCTAGGAGCCTTGGCTAGGCTAAAAGATCGCTTTAAGAAGCAAAAGGTCGAGGGTTCGACTCTTGGGAATGCAGCAAACTCTTGGACTAGCGGTAGCCCTCTTTGATTTGAGATGTTCCCGTCGCGGAGGGATTAGTCTCCGGACTAATTCTTTTTAATAAAAGAAAGAAGCAAAAAATCCTATTTCTCATTTTTACAATTTAATATATGCTGAAGTTCTCATTTTTATTTATTATTATAATCATTAGATATATAGGACAAATTCATAAAATAACTACTTTTAATAATCATAAACATTTTTAAACAAAGGATATTAATCAACATAAGATTTTGCTATCAAACTATCACATCAAATCATCTATTTCAGTTACTCTATTCTAACCCTGTTATGTTAAATCTCATTCATCCATTTATGTGAGGTTCACTTAAATGTGTGGATAAGATTTAATGGAACATGATAGAAATACTATAACTAGAATAGGAGGTCTGATCCCCCAGACTACAGAGGTGAACCTTGTCTTTGCATATATGACGTTAAAGCATTAGGTTGGAGGGAGCTAAGCCGTTCATTTTTATAACAAAACTTAAACTTGGTGTCAACTTTAGTGCAAAAGTAAGAAAAACATGTACAAATTATGTAGAGAAAGGAGAAGTTTGGGAAGCAGAAGCTTCAGATGCAATCACATTGGCACTAGAGGGAGGTACGGGGACCTCTCACTCATTGTGACCCAAGTACAGGTTCTACCGTCCTCTATCCATTCATGATAAAATAAATAGAATATAAAAGTCACAAACTTCTCTCTTGCACACTAAGCAAATAAGAGAGATAAAAAAAATGTATAAAACCAAAAATTGATCTGGAATACCTCTTTATTCCTCAAATTCAATTTTAAATAGACATTAAAAATACCAAAATCCTTAAATTCAAGGAACAATCAAAACAAACCAACAATTATTTCCTATAAATTTGAAACATAAAATTTGTTGCTTAAGACTAGAACTTGAAATTGATTTGGTAAACATAAAAATTTTGACTAAAGAATTTAAGAACTTATTAATTTATGCATTATTTGTTAACATTCTCCCGCATAATATAGAACTTTACAACACCTAACGTATCTCTAAAATGTTCAAATTTTGCTGAAGGAAGTGACTCGGTGGAAATCTGCAAGCTGATAATTGATATTGCAATAAGCTATGTGGATTCTTCCTTTTGCAACTAAAACTCCTATGAAATGATGTCGAGTCTCTATATGTCTGGAATGACTATGAAACACCAGGTTCCTTGTCATGGCAATAGTGGATTGATTGTCACAAAAGGGTTCTCCTGGTTGCCTGCTTTTGCTTCATATCATTGCGTATTTGACGTAGCCAGATTACTTGATAGGCTGCTGAAGTAATAGCTAAATACTTAGCTTTAGATGAGGATAAAGCCATGGTTATGGGATTCGTATCGTATTGGCCGGTATCGACTGAATAACGATACCATAGATCTTAACCTCGGTACCGGCCAAAAATATCGGCTGCTACTGGAGTTTTCCATTGGGTACCGGTCGGTACCTAACATACCAGATGATATCTAGTAATTTTGGGAAATTAAAAAAAGTCAAGGACTATTTTGCAAATATGAAAAAATTAAACCTAAATCCTAACCCCCTCGACCTCGATTGCTGCAGCCCTTCTTCTCTCTAAAGTCTCACCCTCTCTCTCTCAGTCTCTCGCTCTTACCTCTCTCACTGCCGTTTGGATCGTCTCACCGCTGCTGAAGCTTGCTCTCTTCTCCGGTTGCTCTCATCACCCTCCTCCTCGCCTCATCATGTTCGAAGTCGCGACTTGTGATCTGGGTTTGTGAAGCATCCCCGAAGATCCACGTCCAGTGCACCATTGCAAGTCCACAACACGTCGTCATCGTACCATTGCACCACCGAGTCACTGACCCTGCGACGCTCACAGTTGGACAACCCAAAAACCCGAAGCCCTAACCTGAAGAGCGAACAGAAGACCCGATGGTTTAAAATTTTTTTTGGGTCTGTTGATTTTGTTTCGTTGATCTGTTCTCTTCTTGGTGTTTCCAAAAATTGATGGTAAATCTTAAACGTAAATTACAATTTTTGTGTGTGTTGTGGATTGGATTGGATTTGGATTTGTGTAATTGTGTTGATGAATATGGGAGACTGTCGGTGGGTAGAGGATTGGAGGTTGAAGAAGTTGGTGTCATGGTTTTGGAATGGATTAGTGATTGTTTTGTTTTGGAATGAGGATTAGTTTGAATTTGATTTTGGAATGGAATTGATGAAGTTGAAAATTTGAAATTGTTGGATTGAAGAATACCATGGGTTATGTTATTTTGTTATGAATTTCTTATATGAAAATTAGAATTGGAATTGAAAATGGAATTGTAAAATAAGGTTAGTATGTAATTAATTAATTATGTATTATGCAAAGATTGTTAAAACTTAAAATGGAAAGTTGATAATTAACATTTAAACCTAAATGTAAAATTAATAATCAAATGTGAAATTAATAATCAAATGTAAAATTGATAATTAA
>JANIHY010000209.1:22914244-22926335 GCA_027479065.1 Erythroxylum brevipes
GGACTGATATAGGTAGAAATAGACAAAGTTGTCTTCTAAAGAGTTGTGACTTGTCCTCTTAGCTTTCCAACGATATAAAGTATGTATATTTTCGGTATCAGAGTTGAGAGATATGAGCATTATAAGTGATGATGCTGCATGAGAAGTATAAACATGACAACTATGGTGAATGATGAGAGTTGTGTATGTTATGAGTCCTTTGAGTTGAGGTTTGGGAGTTTAATACACTCAAATTGGTAATTGAATGTTTTAGGAGTGTTATTGCATTAGAACAAGTGAAATTGGGAAGGTTATGAGTGAATATGATGTTAGAATGGATGTAGGAAGCATTGGAGAGGCTTTGAAGGAGTTTGGTAAACCTCATATCTGTTAAACGAACATTAGGTCCATTAAATGGACCTTCTTGGGTCTGTGAGGACCCCCCAACATCGGCAATGTTTGTTTAATGGACATTATGTCTGTTAAACGACCTTCTCAGGTGAAAAATGGCTCCCAAGCTTGTCTATGTCTGTTAGGTGGACATGTATGTCCATTAAACAATTATTCACAGGACAGCTACAATAAATTTCTATTTTAACCCTTTTAGAGGTAGAATCTTGCTTTGTGGTCTTTGTGAAAGTTATATATCTAGAATTATTCTTTAAAATAGTCAATAATGGCCTCAATCAAAGATTTATATAGAAAGTTATTAAAATTCTCCCAAGATAGGTACAATATGATTGAGGATATAAACATGTTTGAATCCTTTGGCCATAACTTTATCGTCCGATCACCAAATGAAGTGATTCTTAAAGCAATGGTTTCCTAACACATTATTCTATCTCTACATAAATATTGGTAGCTTTTGGTGTTGTTTGAAATATATTGATGGAAAGAAAATGAGGGATCGGTTGAAAGAGCATAACCAGGTTATGAACATACTTTGAGTTTTTAGGCATATCTTGAGCTATAAAGTTCCGAATGAGGTGGTTCTTATTTCAAATTAAATTAGAGACTTAGAGCTACAATTTTTTAAGAATATTGTGATGTTGGTTATTGATTGGTGTGGGCACACTACTCTTGTGGGATGATGGCTAACAAGGGTTCTGTGAAATAACCCTTCAAGGTATACGCACGCTCACACTTTATGATGACTTCGATCGTTGGGCTCCGAAAATGAGGTCCAACATTTGAAATATGCATTACAATTACACTATAAGAAAATATATTAGTAATAATGAAAGGTCTTCACCCATCTACAACATAATTTACTAGGAAACAATTTCAAACAAGAATGATAATGTAGAAAATTTTGACTAGTTGAAAGTGTTTTTTTAATTCTTTGATTATAAAAAGCTTCTGTATTTTCCTTGTAAATTCTAGAACTCTCCTAGGAATCATTATGAACTTCATCCAACTCTTGTAATTATAATTTTCATTGCTCACTAGCCTTGTCTAGTCTTATATTGTATTACTTGACAGCTCAAGCCTATATTCCAATTAAAAAAAAATTAAGACAGTTGGTTGAAAACTAAATGGCAAGGATATATACCGATGAGACTTATGTAAGTTGTGCAATAGCTCCATAATATATCATTAAGATTCTTGGTCCAATCTTTTTTTATTCTAGCTGTTAGTCTTTTCAAGTATGGATTTGATCTCCTTATTAGACACCTCAGCTTGTTCACTAGTTTGTAGGTAGTATGCAGTAAAAATGCAATAAGTGGCACTATATCACTTTATTAAAGCCTTCACCGCTTTGTTGTAGAAATTCATTCCATGATCACCGAGTATAGCTCTAGGTTTTCTAAATAGCATGAAAATATTAGTCTTAAGGAAATCTACAACTACTTTAGAATCATTAGTTTAGGTAGCTTTGATTCTAGTTCCACTCACTTTGAAATATAATCTATAACAAGAGGTTTATAAATATTACTATAAGAAAGGGGAAAAGGAACCATATAATTAATATTCTATATATTAAATATTTCATAAACAAGAATAGGGTTAAATGGCATTATATATTTACATCCTAGGCTTTAATTTTTTCTGGGAATGTTTACAAGGTTTACAAAATATTATGAATCTCGAAAAAATGTAAACCAAAATAATCTACACTCTAACACCTTACGGGCTATTCTTTTAGGGCCAAAGTGTCTCCCAAATAATGATAGAAATTTAAAATTAAGAAAATTTCATATTGAGAGAGACACCATCGATGATTTAGTCAGAACAAAATCTTTACAAGTAAGGATCATCCTAAACATAGTATTTAACATCAGTTTTTTCTATCCTTTCTAGCTCTCGACATATCACCTAGTAATGTTTTAGTTACCAAATAGTTGAATATGTAATCATAATAGGGTATATTTTCCTAAACAAAAAAAGATATGTTCATCTAGAAAATCGTCATTCAATGATGATGGTGTTTTATATGTGACCAATCCATTGAGATGTTTGACTACTAACCTTTTTACAATGTTCTTATCACATATTGTCAAATTAAGCTCTTGTAATAAGAGTATCCATCGAATGAGTCTTGGCTTTTCCCTCTTCATAGAGAGTAGGTTTTTAAGATCTGTATGATTATAACAGACAATTACTTTAATGGTAAGCAAATATGGAAAAAACTTTTCCAAAGAAAAAATAATTTTTAAAAGTTCTTTTATGTAATGATGTAGTTGCTTTAACCACCATTAGGTGTTCTTGAAGCATGATATATAACAAGAGAAAAATTTCTAACTTTTTTCCTAAGGGCATCACTAACAATGTAGTTATTCACATAACATATAATCTCAAAAGGAAAAATTCTAATTTGTTGGTTGAATTATGACTGTGAAAGTTAGCAAGTCTTTTATTTTGTTAAACATTGCTTTATATGCATGCTTAAACTTAAATGCCAATTCTTTTTACAAAAGTTTATATACGGGTTCAGTAATCTTGGAAAATTCTTTGATAAAGAATTGATGGAATCCCTTATGACCAAGAAAAGAGTGAACTTCTCATACACTTATGGGTAAAGTAAGGATTTCATCACATCCATCTTTCATTTATCTACTTCTATTCCCCTATAGCACATAGTACATCCTAATATAATGCCTAGATCAACCATATGACATTTTTCATAATTAAGAACTATTATTCCTTCATGGCATCTTAGAAAAAATAAAGGCAAATAAATTAAATTATAAAACAAAGAGTAAGGGAAGAGAAATGCAAACCAATTTATAGTAGTTCGATAAATAATCTTTGCCTACATCTGCTCCTAAGAGTTGTCTTGGATTTCCACTATTGATCTTCTTTTAAGACGAAGAATACCCTTTTTACAATCTTTTATTTTGGAAAAGAGGAACCTCCTTTTCAATCTTTCTTCAAGGAAAAAAGGAATCCCAAACCACTTTTGATAACTTCAAGACAATGATCTCAAACCTAAAAAATAACTTACAAATCAACAATTTCTCACTTTGATGTTGTGATAATCACAAAAGGCTCACTCACTCAAAATTAGACAATGAATGCTCAAATGAATGAAAAATACTTAGAAATGTCTGTACAAAACACTCAAAAGCTTTTTTAATACTAAAAAAGTGAGAAAACACCTATTTATGGTGTCTCGAGAACTAAAATAACCATTAGAGCCAAGAATTAGTCGTTGTAGTGACTACATTTGATTCCCTAGTTAACCAGTGCAGCATACTAGTTAACCAATATACATTAAAGCTCTGGGTTCACTAGTAGTTGGAACATTGGTTGACCATTATGGTATTGGTTGACCAATATAGCATATTGGTTAACCAACACATCAATTGATGTTGCTACAAAATCTTGATACATCAAATTTTAACATATATTGGTTGACTAATAACCTATATAGGTTGACCAATCACCATATAAACATGATTTTAACAACTTTAAATGCACAAAAATAATTTTTAAACACTCCTCAAAATATTTCCCAAATATTATTTGAAAGATTACGAAATTGTTTATATTTAAAATAAAAAATTCAATGGCTTTTGAAAAATGTAAAGACTTATGCAATAAAAAATGAAATGTTTATTCATGGTAAGCCTCTTAGATTATCAAAGTTGATTAAGATGAGCTTACAATTGGTAATTCATGAAATAATCTCTATGTGTCTTGATATTGTTTGACTTGATGCTCATCTTGAAGATTGGAAAACATCGTCTTGTTCTCATATTCTTTCTTATTAATGACACTAAAAGAATTTGTTAGTATTCCTTATGTTTTGTTATCTTCAAATTTTGATTAGAATCTCACTTGGTTTAACAATCTCCTCTTTTTGATGATGACAAAAAATTTGTGATATTAAAAAGTATTAAGAGAACTTTTTAGACAAATTAAAATCATATCAAGATAATAATTAACTCCCCCTTAATTCATTCATAAAAGAAAGAAAAACAAAACATAAAGTCATATCTTAAACACAATTTAATAGAGAAATAATTAAGGAAATATACACTATCAAAAAGATATAAAACTACATTTTACTCCCCCTAAATTATAGTATTTCTCTAATATCACAAAAAAATTTCTCCCCCTTTTTAGGAACACAAGAAAAAGTCAACTAGATGGAGGTGGGAAATGAGACTCGATCAATTTGTATAGGTCATCAAGATGAAGCATCATGATGTCTTGAAAAGAGTCAAGCTCTCATTACAACATAGTAATCTAATGCTTAATGGAAACAAGATGAGCATATAATGAGGGGTGATGTTATGGGTTAAAGGTAATGTCCTCATCATCTGCCAGCAAATTGATATTGTTGCTCAAAAGGGGCTAATCAGGACCATCATGTGGCTGGTCCTCATGAACTAAAGATGAATGCTGAGGTTAAAGGTCTTGACACTAATGTAGTTTGGTCATTTATCTATCAACTAATTGATATTCTATATTTTTTTAATAACTCGATATGTTGGTCGACCATTAAGACTTCTTGGTCAAATAGCGTATGGTTTTAGTTACAGATAATTGTCCTTGTTTGACCACTAAATATTTTTGGTTGAACCACTATATGTAAATGATCAACAAGTACAAATTATAGGTCAACTAAACACACAAAATATATGGAGGATCTTAGGAGCAAATTAATTAAAATGTTAGCAATATTGGTCAACCAGTTAGATAAGTTTGGGCAACTAATTATTTTTCCAACTTGAGAACAAACTCTTGGGAATATTATAGAGAGAGTTGGTTGACTAGTCTATGATATTGGTAAACCAGTAACATTTAGTAACTTACTTCAAAAAATTTGGAGAGACAAATTGATTTAAAAATCACCCTGAGAAGAATTTATCTAAGCAAAATTTCCATCAATCATCCCTAATTCTCTTCTAATTAAGCAACATCTATTTTCAATCATAGGTTTAGTAAAGATATCGACTAATTGCTGTTGTGTATTTATGAACTACAATTCAATATCTCCATTTTACGTATGGTCTCATATAAAATGATATTTAATTTATATGTGCTTAGTTATATAATGTTGAATAGGATTATTTATGAGGCAAATGGCACTAGTATTGTCACACTTAATCAATATGTTATTAAAATCTAAACTACAATAATCACTAGGTCTAGGTACTAAGTTCCATACCTTACTCCTCTCAAATTGGTTTAATTCCTTGTTCACTGCAAGAATCCATCTTTCATCATTAAGGGCCTCTTCAATTTTCTTAGGTTCAATTTGAGAAATGAAAGCAATAGGAGATATATCTTTGAGATGAGATCTAGTGATTACCCTTTGTTGATCATCACCTAAAATTTGATTAGGAGGATGGCTCTTTTTGAAATTTCAATCTCTTGGGAGTTCTTTATTGTTCTTCTTTACTTCTCTTAGTTTGATGATGAGTCCATAAGTAATTTATTGGTCCTCTTCAAGAATCAATGGCTTTGGTTCTTAGTATATAATTATATCATCATCTTTAAAATCTTTCTTGTATGAAAGAGGGCTAGATTCATCAAAAACAACATGCATAGATTCTTTAATAGTAACACTCTTCATATTAAACACTTTATATGCTTTGATAGTTAAGGAATAACTAAGAAATATCCCTTCATCTGTTTTTGGAATCAAATTTCCCTAAATTATTAAAAATATCCCTTCATCTATTTTTGGAATTAAATTTCCCTAAATTATCTTTTGCATTCAAGATATAGTATTTACAATCAAATACTTTTAAGTAGTTGATTTTTTATTTTTTTCCTATGCCAAAGTTCATAGCGAGTTTTATATAGAGTTGGTCTTATTTAGACTATGTGACAAGTGGTGGCTAATACCTCCACCTCAAAATATTTAGGAAGGTCATACTCATTAATCATAGTCTTAGCCATTTATTGTAAGGTCTTATTTTTCCTTTTAGCAACTCCATTTTATTAAGGGATTCTAGGTGAAGAAAAATTATGGAAAATCTCATTATCCTTAGAAAAAGTTTCAAAATTTTCATTCTCAAATTCCCTACTATGGTCATCCTAATAGAGATAATAGAAAGTTCCTTTTCATTTTGTACCCTGTTAACAAATTTATAAACATCCCAAAACATTCTTCTTTGTTTGCTAAGCATGAAACCTAAGTGAATCTATTGAAATCATCAACAATGACAAAAGCATAAAATTTGCTACCCAAGACAGTAAACCTAGTTGGTGCAAACATATCTATATATAGTAATTTTAAAAGTCTAGTACAACTTAACATTTTTTTCACTTCTACATGAGCTTTTGTTTTTTTTTTTCCAATTTGGTAAACACCAAAGTTCTTATCTTTCTCAAACTTAACGTTGGGAGCCCACTTACAAGTTGGTTGAAGTTTAGGTTCAAGATGATGTCCATGCTTGCGCGTCCAAGTCTCCTATGCCAAATCCATACATCTTCACTTTTATACATTAGACATTTATATCTTAGTAAGAAATATTGTCAAGATCAATTTTGAACATGTTTTCTTCTCTTTTTCCCAAAAAATGTGATACTATTGTCAATTACTTTAGATATAACACATGATATTCCCTGAGAACATACTTTGTACCCTTTGTCACATAATTAACTCATACTCAGCAAATTATGCTTCAATCCATCCACTAAGAGTACATTATCAATAACTGTGTAGTCTTTCTTACCAATTTTACCAATGCTAATTATCTTACCCTTGGCATTATCTCTTCCATCTTTATCTTTAAAAGTTGAAAATTAAGATGCATCATAAGTCATATGCATTGAGCGTCCACTATCCATATATCATTTGATCCTCTTATTGTCAGATACCTATAAAACAATTCATTTAATATGTTTTAGATACTCATAGGTCCTTCATTGTTAGTCTCCTTTTTCTTCTAAACCCACTTGCTTGAGAATTTGTTTATCGATCTTTCTTTTGAGAAATAGAATTTATCAGTATGTCTATATTTACTAAAAAAGTAGCATATCATTTCTTTTGATTTGAAAGTAAAATGATAATTATTGTACATTTCATGCATATGTGCATTGCTTGCTCTTCTATGTGCATCTGAGTTATGAGAACTTCTTCATTGTGTAATTAATTTGAATGCTTTCTTTGGAGGAGTGTGAACATATGTCATATACTTGTGCTTCATGTACGCTCTAATATGATAAGTGTGTGATTGCATGTTATCATATGTTTTTATATGGAATTTATGCTTATGTAAATGCCTTCCTTTGATGAAAGTGGTTGTTAGCATTAGAAGCATTCCTATGACTATATCTAATTCCATACATATTATTGGAATGCTTTTAGGCTCTTAACATGTTTTCTAATTTCTCATTTTCTCTAGTGAATTTTTAGACAAGGAGTTTTTAAGAAAATTAACATACTTTTTTAATTCCTCATTTTTATGCTTTAAAGTGTTTAATACATGATTATCTATTGTGGTTGCATCTTTAGAAGTTTTGATGGTATGCAATTTACTATTTATTTTTTCATTTTCACTTATATATAGATCTAGATTTTTTTGAGTTTATTTGAGTTTAGAGGATAACTTTTTCTTTTTCATGCTCATGATTTCAAGACTTTCAGAATGTTCATCATACATTAAATCAATTTCAATATTATCATTACATCATACATTAAATCAATTTCAATATTATCATTATACGATTTAAAGATAGAGAGTACCTTGTCATTATCTTTTTTCCATAAAACATATGTGAGCTACATCTCCTTCTGAATTTTTACTTTCGAAGTCCCTTATATCGTTTCAAATGGAGGCCTTAGGTGCCTTTTTCTTGCCTTTGTACTTCTTCTCATTTTTGTCATTTCTTTCATATTTGTCACTTTCCTTAAGGAGAGAGCATTGGAACTTTGTGTGTCTGGGATTCCTACATTCAAAACAAATAACATTACTTAATTTGTTTTTTGAGTCCATCTTACCACTTTTGTAGTCCTTTTTTCTTAAGAAGCCCTTTTTAAGAATTTCTTGAATTTTCTCATGATTAGAGCAATATCTTTTTCATCACTTCCACTAGATGATATGTCTTCCTTGTCACTTGATTCTTCTTTTGAGACTTTAAATGCTAAATTCTTTTTTCTTGGAAGTTTTTCTTCTTGCGTCTCTTTAAGTCTCATTTAGTATATAAGAAGAGATCCAATAAGCTCCTCTAATAGTAGAGTTGTTAGGTCTTTAACTTCTTGTATGTTGTCACTTTAGCTTCCCACATTTTCAGCAATGACCTAAATAACTTTCTCACCATTTCAACTCTTATGTAGGTCTTACCTAGAATTCTAAGCATATTGATAATATCAATAAATCTAGTATACATGCAAAAGATGCTTTCATCATGTTTCAATTGGAACAATTTATATTATTGAGTTAGTATGTTAACCTTTCTTTCTTAACTTGACTTGTTCCTTTTTAAGTAATTTCTAGTGTATGAAAAAATTCGTGAGCTATTTCACACATAGATAGCCTATTCAATTCATTTCTTCCTAGTGCACAAAACAAGATGTGGACTTGTTTACTATTTAAGGAGAATTTTTTTTTAATCTTAGGGAATCCATTCTTCTTTCAACGTAGGAATTTTTTATCATCTATAATTTTAACGGGGACGTATGGACCACATGAAACAATTTCCTATAAATCAAAATTTTTTTACCATTAAGAAATACTTCATTCTTGTTTTCTAATAAAGGTAGTCATTTTTATTAAAGCAAAGGGCTCTACTGTTGTTCTGACCCTCTTGGTTAAAGGATGACAAAGATGTTCCTAAGTATGCCATTATGATATTTTCTATAGGATTTCATTAGAAATTCTAGCCTAAAGACTAGCTTTCATACCATTTGTTATTTTCTAATAGCATCCAAGAGGGGGTTGAATAGGGTGAAATTAGGATTTTGAATTATGTTTAATACTTTAATAAAAGAGCAAAAATTATCACAATAACAAAATAAAGACAAATAAATTAAATTATAAAACAAATAATAAGGAAAGAGAAATGTAAACTAATTTATAGTAGTTCAGCAAACAATCCTTGCATACTTTTGCTTCCAAGAGTTGTCTTAAATTTCCATTATAGATCTTTTAAGGCAATGAATACCTTTTATGCAATATTTTATTTTGGAAAAGAGGAACCTCCTTTCCAATCTTTTTTGAAGGTAAAGAGAAACCTAAAATGTTTTTGGATAAGCCCAATATAATGATCTCAAACCTAAAAACAAACTCGCAATTCAAAAATTCGTCTCTTTGATGCTATAATAATCACAAAATGATCACTCACTCAAAATGAAACAATGAATGGTCAAATGATTGAAAAATACTTTGAAATGTGTGTATAGAACACTCAAAAGCTTATCGATGCTAAAAATAATGAGAAAACACCTATTTACAATGTCTTGAGGCCCAAAATAGTCATTGGATCCAAGAACTAGTAGTTACGATGACTATATTCAATGCACTAGTCAAGCAGTGCAACATATTGGTCGAGCAATGCAGTAAAACTCCAGATTCACTAGTTATTGGAATGTTGGTCTACCAGTATACTATATTAGTTAACCAATATGGCATATTATTTGACCAACACATCAACCAATATTGCTATAAACTCTCAATAGATAAAATTTAACAACTTTAACCTATATTGGTCAACCACTTACTTATATTATAACACCCACATACCCCCTAGGAGGATATGTAGACGCCATATAAAACATTACTGAAACAATCCAAAACATGCTAAAGCATTTCCATAACTCAAGTAACATACATTTCATTTCATAGGTTGGGTTATATTTAGAACATAACATTTATATGGTACATTTCACGCACAAGCCTTAAATCTAAATCCAACTTTTATTAAGGTTATTACAAACCATCAAACAAAATACAAATTCCAATATGTCTCATTACATTAAATACAATAAAAAAACTAAAAATTTCCAAAACAAATCACAATCTCTTTGGCCACTATGATTGTCTTTTTCCCAATCTTTAAACATTCTTATCAGAACCTACACGGAGGCAAAACCACTGTGCTAAGCATAAAGCTTAGTGGGGAAATAACTAAACAATATATAAATTGGCGATTGTTTCTAACAGTCGTCTAACATTCACATATACAGAATTAGATCACATCTCAAGCAATCTTTAATTGTTCATATTATAGCACAATCTAAACAACATGTATCTCAGAACAAAATATAACATATCAGAATAGGACATATTGGCTTCAGAGAAAAACTTACAAGTATTAGAACATAATACCATAATATCAAAACAAAACTTTAAAGTACCAAAACAAACCCTTTCTGTATCAAAATAGTATCTGATTATATCAGAACATAACTTAGTTATTTCAAAACAGAGTTTGATTATATTAGAACTGAGCATGTAAGAAAAATGCAAAAGAAATTAACCTGCTAATCCTTTTTACAAAAATGGGTAATGAGATTAGAACAGAAGATACCCATGTTTGGTATCTGAAATAAAAGAGACTTAAGTCTTTGAAATAGAAGACATAGAAGGGTCTCAAATCAGAAGACATTAGAGTGTCTGGCACAGAAGACACCTTAGTGTCTAGTTACAAAAGACACCTTAGTGTTTGGTTATAGGAGTAGCTGTAAACCCTTCTAGGAATGCCTTTTTACCTATGACTAGCACTTGGTAGTTTTAAAACAAAACATTTCAGATTTCATAATCACATGTAAAAGATGTAGTGTATAACATATGTATTTATTCCATTTTCTCAAATTGAACATATCCATTCACATCCAACAACTTAACAAACCTCATAAACATAAACATTTGCATATCCATAGAATTATAACTAAAGTTAAGCTTATAATTAAAAATCACAACAAATTAAACACATTTACATCTTTTTATATGTATATAGTTAGTTCAAATGGAGGCTTAAGTTTGTTTTTCTCCTCCTTTGCATCTCTAAAAAGTAGAAACTATATCTAAATTATATTAAAAGAGATTTCTCACTTAAGACAATTAGACCTTATTTATTAATATAATGTGGGTACTTTTAAATTTCCTAAATTCAACTTCCAAGAAATACACTATAAAGGAGATGTTTGGTAAATAGTTGATAAGCTATTTTTTAGCTTATTAACTAAAAGTTCACTTTTTGGCCATGTTAAAAAATTATTGATGTGTTTAGTGAATGGTTTATTGGTTAACTTATTTAGGAGGTGTTTGGCAATTAACTTATTAGTTGTTTTTTAGCTTATTGACTAAAAGTTAATTTTTTGACTATCTTAAAAAGCTATTAATGTATTTAGTGAATGACTTATTGGTTAACTTATTTAACCCAACTAAGCTGATTTCTAAAAGCTCCATAAAAGGAGCCTTTGGAGTTGGCTACTTGCCTAATGACAATATTGCTTTCCATTTTACTCTTTATTTTTGGTCTGTGTGTTTTTAAAGTTGGCATTTTTTATCGTACAACTATGTCGTGAAGTTTGAAAGATTATAATAAAGGAATTAATTAAACTTTTTAATGTTTATTTAATTTTATAATATTAGTTTACATGTAAAAATATCATAACATTAAGTTTTTTAACACAAAAAGTCACATCAAATTAATATTTTTAGTATATAACTACTATATATCGTATCTGTGTCATACTATAATTATAGAT
>JANIHY010000209.1:23020925-23033978 GCA_027479065.1 Erythroxylum brevipes
AAATTTACATTTCTTTATATAGGAAGGTTGAATTCCATTTCATACTTAATAAAATCACTAAAAATTTGGGGCCTAAAATTTCTCCCCCTCTTAAAAGAATTTCTTCCTCGAAATTATTACCTGAGTCATCGAAGAGATGAAGATACTTCTCTTTCATGGCTTCCAATGGCTCCCACGTGGCCTCTTCCACCGCATGGTTTCTCCACAAGACTTTGACTAGCTGAACCGTCTTGTTCCTAAGGACCTTTTCCTTGGTATCCAAAATCTCCACTGGAATCTCCTCATAACTCAAATCATCTCTCAACTGAATCTCAGTATTCTAAATGATATGAGAAGGATTCGATCTATACCTCCTCAGCATGGAGACATGAAAGACATCATGGATCTGATACAATTCCGGGGGTAACGCTAAGTGGTCCAATCCTCTCAAGAATTTCTTAGGGACCCACATATCTCGAACTCAACTTGCCCTTCTTGCCAAACCTCATTACTTCTTTCCAAAGAGACGTCTTAAGAAACACTTTTTCATCGACTTCATACTCCATCTCTTTTCGGTATGCATCAATGTAGCTCTTCATCCTATCCTGAGCTTCCTTAAGCCATTGCTTAACCAGATTTACTTTATCAACTGTCATCTGAATCAATTCTGGTCCTATCAATTTCCTCTCCCCTTCTTCATCCCAATATATCGGAGACCTCCTTCCATACGATGCCTCATATAGAGCCATCTAAATGCTCGAATGGTACGAATTATTATAAGTAAATTCGACCAATGAGAAATGCTCATCCCAAGCTCCTTTGAAATCCATCACACATGCCCTGAGCAAACCCTCAAGTATCCGAATGGTCCTCTCATATTGACCATCCGTCTGAGGGTGAAAAGCCATGCTAAATTCAGCTTAGTTCCTAAAGCTTCTTGCATGCTTCCCCAAAATCTCGAAGTAAACCGAGGGTCTCTATCAGAAACTATAGAATCTGGAATTCCATGTAATCTCACTATCTCATCGATGTACTTCTTTGCTAGCACGTGCAAAGAATCAGTCTGTTTAATTGCCAGAAAATGGGCTGACTTCGTCAACCGATCCACAATAACCCATATGGCATCATGCTTCCTACTGGTATTGGGCAAACCCATCAAAAATCCATGGTTACCCTTTGCCACTTCCACTCAGGAATGGAAAATGGCCTTAACTTGCCTGAAGGTGCTTGATATTCAGCCTTGACTTGCTGACATACTAGACACTTACTTACATACTCTGCTACATACCTCTTCATGCCCCTCCACCAAAAATGCTCTGTCAAATCCCTGTACATCCTGATGCTACCTGGGTGCATGGAATAAGGTGCATTATGTGCCTCATCCAAAATCTCATCCTTTACCTCCTTGGCATCTAGAATACAAAGTCTGTTTCTTACTATCATGAGCCCATCATCCCTCACTACTACTTCAGACTTTTTGCCATTCTGAATTTCTTCTCGAAGCTTGCTTAATTCTGCATCCAGTGCCTGTAACTCCCTAACCTTCTCCCTGAGTATTGGCCTCACTCTGAAGTTAGCTAGAAGGCAATTTGGTTCCTCCTGCTTCAAGCTTATCTTAAGCTTGGCCATCTCTTCCAATAAAGGTAGATAAACTGTTCGAACATGGGCTATTGAGGATTTCCTACTTAAAGCATCTGCCACTACATTTGCTTTCCACTCAATCATCATATCATAATCCTCAAGCAACTCAATCCACCTTCTCTGTCTCAAATTCAGTTCTTTTTGGCTTAGTAAGTACTTGAGACTCTTATGATCAGTAAAGATCCTCATCTGGACCCCATATAGATAATGCCTCCAAATTTTCTAGGCAAAGATCACTGCTGCCAATTCCAGATCATGGGTCGGATAATTCAACTCATATGGCTTCAGTTGCCGTGAAGCATAAGCTATCACCCTGTCACCCTGCATCAATACATAACCAAGACCCTTCCTTGAAGCATCACTATACACGGTATACCCCTCATCACCAGAAGGCAAAATCAAAACTGGAGCACTTGTTAATCTGTGCTTGAGCTCCTCAAAGCTCTTCTAGCATTCATCACTCCAGATAAACTTCTGATTCTTCCTCAATAACTTAGTCATCGGCATTGAGAATCCTTCCATAAAACTCCGGTAATAACCCGCCAGAACCAAAAAACTCCTCACCTCTGTCACTGTCTTGGGTGCATGCCAATTCACCACTGCTTAAACTTTCCTCGGATCAACATGTACACCATCTTGTGAAATCACATATCCAAGGAATGTCACCTCATGAACCCAAAACTCACACCTGCTGAACTTAACATAAATTTCTCTCTCCCTCAGTGTCTGCAATACAATCCTGAGATGCTCCTCATGTTCTTCTTCACTCTTAGAATACACCAGATTGTCATCTATAAACACTATGACAAACTGATCCAGATACTCCTTGAAGACCCTATTCATAAGATCCATGAAAGCAGTTGGAGCATTGGTCAAACCAAATGGCATAACTAAAAACTCATAATGTCCATATCGAGCCCTGAAGGTTGTCTTGCTTACGTCAGACTCCTTAATTTTGAGCTGATGATAGCCTGACCTGAGATCAATCTTGGAGAAGGTTCCTTGCTCCCTGTAGCTGGTCAAACAGATCATCTATCCGTGGCAAAGGATACTTGTTCTTAATTGTCACCATGTTGAGTCTCCGATAGTCGATACACATCCGCTATGTTCCATCCTTCTTCTTGACAAACAGAACCGGTGCTCCCCAAGGTGACAAACTCGGTCTAACATATCCCTTCTGTAACAGTTCCTCCAACTGTTCCTTAAGCTCCCTCAACTCAGCTAGAGCCATTCTATAAGGCGGTATTAAAATAGGTACGGTTTCGGGAATCAAGTCGATAGCAAACTCGATTTCCCTCACCGGTGGCAAACCTGATAATTCATCTGGAAACTCATCCGGAAATTTCCTCACAATCGAAAAATCCTCTAATTTCCCTTTATTCACATCGGCATCCACAACATGTGCCAAGAAGGCTTCACACCCCTGGCCCATCATTCTATCAGCTAGCATAGCCGAAATAAGTCTTGGCGATCATTTTTTCTTCCCCTATGAAAATCACCTTTTCACCGTTGCCCAGATCAAATTCCACCTCTTTTCGACCACAATCCAGCTTTGCCAGATATTTCTCCATAGTATCCATTCCCAGAATAACATCTAACCCTTTTAGGTCTAGAGGTAGTAAGTCCACTACCAATCTAGCACCATCGATGAAGAGTTCACAATCCTCAAATACTTAACTAATCACCACATTCCTCGCTAGAGGAGTACTAACAAGCAAAGGCTTATCCAAAGGCACTGAATTCACACCATGCAATGATATGCTTACAGAAACAAAAGAATGCGTGGAACCAGAATCAATTAAAACAAATACTGCTGAATCAAATAATTGAGCCATACCCGTGACAACCTCAGTGCAGCTGTAGCTTCCTCCCTAGTCATGGTAAACACCCTTTCCTGTGCCTGACCCCTTGGCCTTCTTGGAGGAATAGCCTTCCTTGCAGTCCCAGAGCTGCCTACCTCAGTAACTGGCCTAGTTCCCACTATTTCTGCACGCCTTGGGGCTTGAAACTGCGACCCCTCTTGTCTTGGTACCTGTGGACAATCCCTGACCATCTGCCCCTTCTCTCTGCATCTAAAATAGGCTCCAAGCAACTTGCATCACTCTCTTTGGTGGAGTTTCCCATAATGCTCACATTGGGGGTTGGTGAACCTGCTCCTTTCTGCTCTTTCAGTGCCTCCCACATTAGAGGCTAGCCCTGATATTGCCCTTACCTACTTGTTCCTGGCAGAGCCACTGCTACCCACTTCACTCTAGGTGTGAAAACTCCTTGTGCTCCTCTCAAGCATTAGAGCACTCATTCCTTTCTTAGAAGTCTGCTCCCTGTTCTTCCTCTTCTTACTCACCTCCTGCTTAATCTTCTCCAGCTTTTCATCCTAGAGTGCCGCATCCACCAATTGTTGGTAGTCGCAGAAGTTGTGGATCAAGACTTTCTCCCCGATCCCCAAATGAAGACCTCCTTCAAATTTACGGCATTTGTCTTCCTCTGTCGCTACAATGTTGGCTATATAATGAGAAAGCTGTGTGAACTTTAGCTTATACTCGCTCACACTCATGTCCCTCTGAGTAAGGTTCAGAAACTCCCTGGCCTTCTCTTGAACATAAACTCTAGAGAGATACTTCTTTCTGAACACTTCCACAAAGTCTCTCCATGTCAGCACCGAAGGAACAACCTGACATTAAGGCACTGATTCCCACTAATGTAGTGCATCTCCCTGTAACAAACTAATTGAATAGTCTAACTTGTCCTTATCTAAACATTTCATCTGAACTAGAACCCTCTCGATCCTCTTCAACTAGGCTTCAGCCTCTTCCAGATTCGTCATTCCATTGAAATCCACAGCCCCAAACTTACGGAGCTTGTCATACTGCCCACTCCTATCTACAGGAGCTTGCATCAGAACCTGAGACCTTTGACCCATGGCATACGTGAAAGCCTGAGCAAAGGCTTGAAAGAAACTCGGATCCATGGGATTTGCTTGAGGCATAGGAGGAGGCGGTGGAGACATTTCTTGCTGCAAACTAGGTGCCTCAGAAGTTGGAGCAGAATGTGTCCCAGCATCCTGTGGGACATGGGATTCATCCGTGCTCCCTTGACGATAATGAGATCGAGTCATAGCTCGTCGAGTTCTCTTTTGAGGCGGCATTTTACTCCTTCAATATAAAACCATTGAAAACTTTTAGTTCAAGCAAAACAATTTTGAAAGTATGTAAAAACATTTCAAATCATGTAAAACAATGCAAGTTATTCAATGAAAACAATGAAAGTTATTCATTGAAAACAATGCAATGCAAACCTGGACCTAAACCTAGTCTCTCTGATACCACAACATGTTGGACCCCATTTTTGGAGCCCAACATCGAACACGGAAGTGCGGTGCTTGGTTCGTGAGGGGAGGCCTTAGAGTTGAAACATATAAATTAAAAGAAGAAAGGAATCCCTCGGAAGCACAAGCGAGCGTCGCCCCGGTGTGTGATGTCTCGCCGCGGCGAGCAATTAAGCCTTCGCCGCGGCGAGCAAAAGAGTTCTCACCGCGGCGAGCGAAGCAGCACTCGCCGCCGTGAAACACTCATGCAGCTTCGCCGCGGCGAGCGTACGGCCTCGACGCGGAGAACGCCTCCTTTTGCCCATAAAAAACAAACCTGAAACTTTCTATCATTTCATTAAATCAACCCAACCTAAAAGTCATCAAGATACACTCAAGCAAATGATTCGATGCGAAAGATTTAGAACAAAAACATCCATATCTCATTAACAACCAAAGATGAGTTTTACAAAGCTTTAATAACATTTCAAACCAAATTACAACCTTTTAGTTCAAGAGCCAAAAGTAAAAAATACACTTGAACTAATAAAATTCGAAATGTAACTAAAGTCTTGACTTCCAAAAGTATAACTTGAAAATACATAAATATGACAAATCGGAGTGGTGCCATAACTCTTGACTTACCCGGTCTCTTGCTCATCACCTGAATGGGGAGGATAGAGGGGGTGAGCTATAAAGCTCATGGGAACATATTTATAATACAGAAACAAGAAAAACTATTTTCAAAAGATAACTCATTGCCGTGGTACACTTTGAAATCATAGTAATTGAGCTTGTAAAAGTCGTTATCTCGAAATGCTTGATTTTTAAACAATTCATGAGTAGAATTCAAAACATGTATGTATCAAACATGTCAGCAGATCATAAACACATAAGCATAACAGAATAGTTTGGGTTAGTCCGGGTTCATGACGTACTACACATTCCCATCGAAATGGTCCTGTGTAGTCGTAGTTTCTTGAGGGAGTCCTTGTGGGGAGCTCCGTGCCACTAGCAAGTAGGCGGGAGAAGCCTATACATGGGTCCACATGCACGTGACGGTTCTTGAGGGACTACCACAAATCTACATAACGTGCATGGTTCAAATTCTTGTAAACTTGATTGCCAAACTGGCACTTGCTTGTAAACTTGCTTTTCATAAACTTGATATCCTTGTATAAATCATTTCGAAAAACATGATTTCATGTCCATGTATTCTTGAAAAGAGAAAACCCTTTTTGAAACCTTTTCATCAATCATGAATGCAAATCATATAGCAAACATATAATCATTTTACAATAGCAAATAAGGCAACATTGATGATGCAATTAAATCATTAAATCTATCTTGATTTGAACAAAACAATGAGTGACTTATTTACTCTATTATAAATATGCACCCACCTTCAGTTCCTTGCTTATAACTTGCTTAGGAAGGTCTTTCCTCTTGTTCCTCTCGCCTCACTTGATTTCCTTAACCAAATAACCAAAATTCCAATCAATTTGGTGTAGAAATCGAAAAGTCAAACTATAACAATTCGAACTATAACTCATGCTGAAACAAGAATTCTATGCTCAACATCCATCCAAAATTGCATATCTTTAGGGACTGATTCATAACTTTATTCCTTCACAAAACTTGTAGCTCTATGTCTCTAGTTTACAACGACTCAAAAATCACCTTATTTGGACATCTATATCAAAATTTATTCCTAAAACACCAAAACACATCTGTGTAGAAGGCTAGAGCTCACTACGGTGAATGGCCTGTGCCCACCGCGGCGTATACGCTTGCATGCACAGCGGCATGCACACCTTCTCGTGCCGCGACGTGCGAGCCCAGAAAACTCTCCCAAACTCGATTTTTCCTACATTCTTCATCCACATTCCTCCCATGTTGCAAATATAACACATCTAAACCTTAAATCATGTCTTATACTTCATCTCTAAACTCATTACAACCTTAAAATCAATCACAAACACAAGAAGATCATCAACCCAAAGAGATTTAACCATTTTTCCATAAACTTCTTAACAACCGAAACCTACACATTCTAAGCTTTTCTAGGGTTCCATCCAACCTGAACAAGAAGAAAAGAAGCTTATACTTACCAGAAGATGCTTCAATCCCTTCAACTCTTCAAGGATCTCAAAACCCTACTTTCTCTTCTTCTCCCTTAGCTCCAACGACACTCTCCCTCTTCTCTTCTCACTCTTTCTCTTCTAATTTCTTTCCTTAAGCCTAAATGGAAAGAGCAAAGACCAATTTGCCCCTCCATGCAATGCCTTAACCTCTCCAACTTAAGTGATCTTCCCCTTTTACCCTCAAACATTTTTTTTCCACTTACACCACATTATACTCAACTTAATCTAAATTTGCCCTTAATACTTCCAATTTAATCAAACTAAGCAATAAGTCAATCAATCAGGACTATTCATACTTAATATATCAATTAGAAAAAAATTGGAGCCTAACATTTTTCCCCCTCTTAAAAGAAATTTCATCCTCGAAATTATTACCTGTGCCATCAAAGAGATGTGGACACCTCTCCTTCATGGCTTCCAATGGCTCCCACGTGGCCTCTTCCACCAAATGATTCCTCCACAGGACTTTGACCAGCTGAACCGTCTGGTTCCTGAGGACCTTTTCCTTGGTGTCTAAAATCTCCACTGAAATCTCCTTATAACTCAGATCATCTCTCAACTAAACCTCAGTAGTCTGAATGATATGAGAAGGATCCGATCTATACCTCCTTAGCATGGAAACATGAAAGACATCATGGATCTGAGACAATTCCGGGGGTAACGCCAACCTGTAGGTTAGTAGTCCAATCCTCTCAAGAATTTCATAGGGACCCACATATATTGGACTCAACTTGCCCTTCTCACCAACTTCGTACTCCAACTCCTTTCGGTGTGCATCACTGTAGCTTTTTATCTTATCCTGTGCTGCTTTAAGCCGCTGCTTAACCAGATTGACTTTATCTGTTGGGCCTGGGTCCGGATCCCCAATTCCTGAGGAGGCCCCTCAGGCTGCGCCGACGACGGACGCCTCAAAACGTCGGACCCGATTCCAACATCCATACAACATCGTACAAACACATGCACACACGCAGACCATTACTGAATTAAACACCCCATAACCGAGGGGCTTCATGCCATTACAATTCGAAGGAAATTCAACAAATATTCCCAAATATAGCATAATACAAAATAAAATGTAAATCCAAAATACATGAGTATGCTCCATGAGGATATGCTGGCAGGCTAACCAAAATACTAACTTAATACAAAGCTCCTAACTAGCTTGAAGTTTCCGATGCCTTGCAAGGTTAACGATTGTCTCGAACTGCACCTGAGGAGGGGAGAGTAATGGGGTGAGCTGCGAAGCTCAGTGGCATATACAATTATAGCCATTGGCAACAAGCCACACAATCGTACAAGTATAGCAAGTCAAAATTCATCAAGTGATTCACATTTATATAAACATATGTCATGCAATAACATAACGATTATTATGCATCATTTCTATCAAATCAATCATGAATGCACACAAGTGGTTCGAGAGTTCCGTATAATGATCTGGATAAACTGAAGTTTATACCGTAAACTATCCGAGTCCGATTTCTCAAAGATCTTGTTGCCTCAAGCGGGCAGCCGAGAGAAGGCTTTATGTCAACGTGCACGTGACTCCATCTGTAACTCTCTCACCTAAACAATGCACATAGCCATTCGTTTCATGCTCAAAGCATTTATCAAAGTTTTCGAAATTTTCTTTCTTTTCATTCTTGCAAAATTCCATAAGGCCTATCAAGGCCATGCATAATCATAATCACAATGCATGTTAAATATTTCTCATATAATTCCACACAAGCAGTATCATACACATACAAGCAAGCAAGCATACACAAGGCAATTTGCCCATACACACAATAACCATAATGTATTACCCACCTAATATTGCTTGAGTATCCGACTCACTGGTGTCCTTCCTCTTGCGATTGGGACAAATCGGCTTGGTTTCCTATAATAAACCAAGTTCTCATTCAATCAATATTCAAAGACAATACTCAAAAGCTTGAAAACAGCCAAAAGAAAAAGTACTAAAAGTCTCCACTCGACTTCCACCTAAAACTCCGAACCCTTAGAGGCTAATTCTGAACTTCCCTTCTTCATAAACTTGTAGCCCTTTTTTTTTCTAATTCACAACGAATCTGAAATCACCTCAATTGGACATCTACACCAAAAGATATGCCCCAAATACCAAAAATTATCTTTGCTGACAACAGGGGTTCGCCGGCGAATGGCTGTGCTTGTCGCGGCGTGCGCGCAAGGGTGCACTGCGGCAAACACCTCTTCGCACGTCGCGGCGAATACATCTTCGCTCATCGCGACATCGCCGCTCTCGCACGTCGTGGCGAATATTAATTCGCACATCGCGACGTTGTTCCCTCTCTACGCAAGTCACGGCGTGTTTATAAGCATGTCGCAACGTGCGGGCCTGGAGAACGACTCCGAAACCCGATTTCCAGCATTTTCTAACTTCAATCCTTTCCCAAACTCAAATGCAGCCTTAGATCATGTCTTATACTACATTTCTAACCCAGCAGTAACTCAAAATCAATCATAAACACTTCAACCCACGAAATCTAATCATTTTTGCCCTAAAACCCTAAAACCACCGACTCTACTTCATTAAACTCAAATCCAAAGTTAAATCTTACTGAAACAAGATTACAAGAAGCTAACTTGCCTGGAAATTGCTTCAAACTGTCGAAAAATCTCTTGGATCGCAAACCCTATTCTCCTCTCGTCTACCTCTCCCACGACTCTTCTTCTTCTTCTTTTCTCTTCTTCTATTTCTTTCTTTCTTTTCTAATACTTAAGTCCAAAAGGGTGGGGAAAAGACCAATTTACCCCTCTTAGCAAAGCTTAAACCACTTCAACCTAAGTAAACTTCCCAAAATGCCCTCAAACATATTTACCCTATAATTCTCATCAAAACCACTTTAAGCTCGATTATCCACTAATACTCCCAAATAAATCAAACTAAGGCATAAACACATAATTAACACAATTCATGCTTAATAATATCATAAAAAAAATTTGGGGTCCAACAACTAAGGTATGGGCACACCTTATACTTAAGACCCTTTTGTAACTTTTCTTATATAGGCTTTCACTCTTTTCCAAAATTTATATCTTTGTTTCTTATTTGCTAAATCTTTACTTTTAATCATATTTTGATCCAAATATCCAATCTACTATATAAAACATAAAATATATAATTATAATCCATAATTACAAACATTTTATCAATCAAAACATATACAATTAATATGAAATTTGTGTACTTTATGCATACTACCATATTCCCTCACACTTAGACAGTGTTTGAACTCAAGCATAAAATAGTTCAAACTCATCAACTTCACTCCATATTCTTCTCTTTTGCTTCTCAACTCATCCCTTCATAACTTAAACCATGGCCATCTCTCATTAATCAAAATCAAAATATAACATGAAACAAGCAACACATATTATAAGTTCTCACAAACTATACAAATAAGCAATCATCCTAAGAATCTTTTTTGAAATCAAATGCAACATGAATCAATACACACGTTGGTTTCACTTTATCCACTTAAATAGTTGATGGTATTAATGATCTCTAATGTCGATATAATGAAACTCTTACCATAGGCTTGATTATACATCACATTTATGCCATTGTATAATAAACTAAATGCAAAAAGCCAAGAGTCTTTGAAAGGGTTATAATAGAACTTATGCAAGGTTTAAAAAAACAAGAGAAGCTTTTATGTTTAAAGGAAATATGCAAATCATCCATATAAGTTTCAACTAAAAAATGCTTCAAAATTCTCATAATTTAAATCGCTTAACTATGATGAAGAAAGAATTTTTCATCTCCTCCTACGATCATGCAAGATTTTTTTTCATCTCTTCCCCTTTATTTTTCTTTTTATTTGATTTTTCTTTATTTTTTATATATACATATTTGTGGAGGAACTAAGAATATGCAATGTTAATCATTTTACTATAACTTCTATAATGATACTTTTAATTCCATGCAAATATACTCAGATAAACCTTTAATGAAGGGCTCAAAATTATGGAAAATTAATAAAATTAGTAAATATGGCTCGTATTGTGATTCATATGCCCAAAGAAAAGGAAAAGAAGAAGGATAAGGCTCAAATTGATTAACTAAGGGAGATATAATCTAGGAGGCTTTTTGAGAATTCAAAATGTTTAACCTAAACATCATTATCATTTTAATACATCTAGTCTAACAGTTTAGTCTCAATATGTATAACAAAACAAGATGTAGAAAAATGAAATTATATGATAATCACTCGATTTAGAAAATAGGATACAAAATAATGTCTGCTCTTAAGCTCAAAAGCTCATAATATCGATTGACATGTATTGGATCCTTTTACACTTTTCATCTAAATCAATCAAAAAAAATAATTATTCAATGTACACTTTTCATCTAATATTCTTAGTGCATTTCAATCTACATAAGTGATTAATAATAACTCAAATCATTTATAGACAAATTTCAAAAAAATTAAGACATCTAAATAGATAGGTTGATGAATAAGAACTAAAGCAAGCTAGATAAAAGAATTTCCTTTTGCACAAATTTAGTCAAAATCTTGAAATAAAGTTAAATGCTAAACTACTTTCCCCACTCTTATTTCATACATTGTCTTCAATGTAACAAAATTAATACTTGAAGCTTCAAAAAATAAAAGTATAAGAATAAGTCAGACTTCCATTGAAAGAGTTGAATATGGTTGATACACCCCTTACATGTTCACCATTATGCACATCAATCTTCATTCTAGTTATCTTAAGAAACAACCTCCCTAGTAAAACGTATATAGATTTAAGAGAATTATCTTCTTTCATATCAAGCACTTAAAATTTAGCAGGGAAAACAAATTCATTAACTTACGCAAAAACAACCTTTAAGACCCTTATAAGGTATATAAAAGACCTATTGGTAAGTTGGATAACTACATCTATCTCTTTTAATGAACCAACATTCAAAGATTCATAAATAGACAAAAAGGATGAAATAAATCAAAGCACTCAAATCACATACAACTTTCTTAATTCCAGCATTATCAAACGTATATTATGTACTTGAGTCTAAGGATGGTAGTGGGCTAGGCCAGGCTCAGGCCCATTCAAGCTTAAGGACACAAACTCTGAGCTCCATTGGGCCAAATTTGTTGCTAGAAGGTCTGAGCTCGATTGGGCTCGATAGGCCCAAAGCTAGATCGGGTTTAGCAAGCTCGAATTTTTTAAAATTTAAATTAATTTAAAATTAAATTAATTAATAATTGAGGATAAGATTATAGACAATGAAAGAAAATGATTAAAATTAAAGTTCACAATTTAATTAATTAAAGTTACAAATTTTAATTGATTAATAAAATTATAAAAATTGAGATTTTATAATGAATGAATATATAAACCGTAGATATACTAACAAAATAAATAAGATGAAACCAAATTCATTAATGAAGGAGGATATGATTATTGAAAATGAAAGAAAAAGATTATATCTGAACTGATAAATTCTATTAATTATAGTTACAGATTTCAATTGATTAATAAAAATTGAGATTTTATAATAAATGTATAAAAACTTACATATATTGATAAAATGAATAAGATGAAATCAAATTAATTGATAAAGGAGGATGCGATTATGGGAAATGAAAGAAACATATTATAATTAAAGTGATCAATTTAATTAATTATTGTTATGATTTTCAATTAATTAATAAATTTGAGATTTTATAATGAATGAATATATAAAACTTACATATATTAATAAAATGAACAAGATCAAACCAAATTCATTCATGAAGGAAGATATAATTATAGGAAATGAAAAAAAAAGATTATAATTGTAGTGATCAACTGAATTAATTATAGTTATGAATTTCAATTGATTAATAAAATTGAGATTTAATAATGAATGAATATACAAAGATTAGATATATTAATAAAATGAATATAATGAAACCAAATTCATTAATGAAGGGCGATATGATTATGGGAAATAAAAAGAAAAAAATATAACTGAAG
>JANIHY010000209.1:23034078-23048142 GCA_027479065.1 Erythroxylum brevipes
TCCAATTCCAGTCATAGGGACTATCTTGAAACTGAAATCAAATTCACTATTCACTATCTAATTGCCATCCGATTTCGAGAACCATTGAAATAAATTATGAAATTCCTTTCTTCTAAATTGCAATTCTTAGTCTCTAAATCACGATCAATCAAAAATCAACTTAATAGGAATCAAAACCTCAAAAATCTTCAATTAAACAATCAACCTCATTTTCAGCAAAAAGGGCGTCCTCGCCGCGGCGAGACCTCTCGCCCTCGTCGCGACGTACGCGGATCTCTCCCCGCGACGTACTCGCTTCAGCTCGTCGCGATGTGCGGATGAAACCTGCTCGCCGCGACGTGGAATTACACGCTCGTCGCGACGTGCAAGATGGGAATGGATCGTCGCGGCGTGTTCATCACACGTCGCGACGTGCAAACCCAGAAACACGTCCGAAACTCAGAATTTCTCAGATTTGCTGATTTTAAATCCATCTAACTCTTTACAAAATACTCCCAAACAACTTAAAACACTAAACACAACTCATCTCTAACCTCAATTCCATCTAAAATCAATTATTCTTCAAATACCCGAATCAAAACCAAATAACTCAAAAACTCATCATCCGAAACTCTTATATCTCTCAACAATCATATATACTAACCAATCATCAAATCAAACAATTTAAAACTAAAGGAGTAAGAACTTACTTGATTAATCCTTTAAATCTTCAAAAATCACTCAAGATTCTCCAACCCTCAAGCTTAAGCATACCCACGGTTTTCTCCCATTTCTCCACCAAATATCCTCTTCTCCAATAACAAGCTTAAAGCTAAGATTAAAGGTGAAAAATGGAGCAAATAGCAAGAAAGAAATGAAGGGAAGCAACAAGGTGGAGATCACGATGGAGGAGAAGAAGAAATGCAAAGAGGAATCAGTTTTTCTGTCACAAGGGAGCAAGCTTCGTGGAAGACCAAATTCAAAGAAATAAGGTTTTATACTAAAGACTTAAGGCTAAGGCATGTTTGGCAATTTACTTGCCAGATGCCTACATCTTAGGGTCTAAAAATCTAATTCTTATTCTAATTTCTCCCTCAATTTTGTAATAGCTCAAATCAAAGATTCCTAAAATCATAACTCTAATTATCTCGTGCCAATTGCCAATCAATTTCGAAACCGGAATCCAATTTATCAGTCATTTGGTCATTTTTTCGATCCGGACATGTAACTCTAAAAATTTCAGAAAATTTCCTATAAATCCTCAAAAATATGAAACTCATGATCCTACTTTCCGATTTCAATTTTCAAACCCCAATAATTCAATTTTCACTCCAATTCAATAATCACAGCACATTCTATACGAAAATCACAGAATTTTTAATTCACACAATTACGTCGGGAATATGTCATACATGCATGTACACTCATATGCTCGTGCAACAATAAGCATTTATCAATAATTATAGAGGCAATAATGCATGTGCAATTCAAAATATGCATACACTCAATCCTAACCCATCCGAATTACCAATATGCCCATCACATCGATAACGAGATGTTACAGTAGAACAATAGAAGATGGCTTGTGTTGGACCCCGATTTCGGAGCCCAACATTCGAACCATAAAACGTGATCTTATACTAATAAAATATCCTTAACCATGTATGGTTATTCCAATTAACCCTCATTAGTTATCCTCGGTTTATCTTCATTCTCTGATACCGTAAGTGTCGGGTCCTATTTTTCGAATCATTCTTATACTGCAGTAAATATACTATGCTCAATTTCCATCCAGATATTGAAAGTCTTAGGAACTAAATTAAAATTCACCTTCTCATATAATTTGTAAACCTATTTTTCTAGTTTACTTCACATTGAAAATTATCTCAATTAGAACCCTATTGATCCAGATATATTCAAAATGTCGAAGCATGTTCAATAAAATAACACCAGTTCATAATATTCCAACAGATCCCCTCACTTTCCTTCAATCAAACCTTTTTCCAATCAATTTGTAATGCTGTCAATTTTTGTGGAGAGATAGCACAATGTGTTAGGAATCTATTGTCTTAAGGATCACTTCATTTAGAGGTCAGATAACAAAGATTGGGTTGAAGGAATCAAACAAGGTTCCGTCTTCAATCATATTGAACCTGTTCGGGACAAATGACATAACTTGCTCTAGAGATATCTGATCAAGGTCATTGTTAGAGACTTAGAAAGAGGACTTCAATATATACAACTTTCATGAAGATATCGAAGTGAGATTTTGTTATCTAAAGGGTCATAATTGGACCATACGATACAAGATGAACAGTGACCAGAAGAAGGTTATGAACAGCACACAAAAAATATCTTGCAATTAGTATAACTTTCTCTAGAGATATCAGATCAAGATTATTCTTAAAGGGTTTAAAAGAGAACTTCACTATCTACAACTTTCATGAAGACATTAAAGTAATATTTTATCATTTAAAGGGTCAAAATTGGACTAGACGATACAAGATGAACAGTGACCAGAAGAAGGTTATGAACAGTACAAAGAAGATGTCTTGTAATTAGCATACCTTTCTCTAGAGACATCAGATCAAGGTAATTATTAGAGGTTTCAAAATAGAAATTCAATATCTACAACTTTTATTAAGACATTAAAGTAAGATTTTGTCATCCAAAGGGTCAGAATTGGACCAGACAATACAAGATGAATAGTGACCAGAAGAAGGTTATGAATAATACACAGAAGATGTCTTACAATTAGCATAACTTTCTCTAAAGACATCATATCAAGGTCCTTCTTATAAGGTTCGAAAGATGACTTCAATATCTACAACTTTTATGAAGACATCAACGTGAGATTTTGTTTTAAAGGGTTAGAATTGGACCAGGCGATACAAGATGAACAGTGACCAGAAGAAGGTTATGAACAGTACACAGAATATGTCTTGTAATTGGCATAACTTTCTCTAAAGACATTAGATCAAGGTCATTCTTAGAGAGTTCGAAAGAGGAATTTAATATCTACAACTATTCATCTCTATTGGACCAGGCAATACAAGATGAACAGTGACCAGAAGAAGGTTATGAACATTACACAGAAGATGTCTTGTAATTGGCATAACTTTCTCTAAAGACATTAGATCAAGGTCATTCTTAGAGAGTTCGAAAGAGAAATTTAATATCTACAACTTTCATGAAGATATAGAAGTGATATTTTGTCATCTAAAGGGTCATAATTGGATCAGACAACACAAGATGAATAGTGACAGAAGAAGGTTATGAATAGTACACAGAAGATGTCTTGCAATTAGCATAACTTTCTCTAAAGACATCAGATCAAGATCCTTTTTGGAGGGTTCGAAAGAGGACTTCAATATCTAAAACTTTCATGAAGACATCAAAGTGAGATTTTATTTTAAAGGTCAGAATTGGACGAGGCGATACAAGATGAACGGTGACCAGAAGAAGGTTATGAACAGTGACCAGAAGATGTCTTGTAATTAGCATAACTTTTTCTAAAGACATCAGATCAAGGTCATTCTTAGAGAGTTAGAAAGAGGATTTTAATTTCTACAACTTTCTTGAAGATATAGAAGTGATATTTTGTCATCTAAAGGTCAGAATTGGACCAGACAATACAAGATGAACAGTGACCAGAAGAAGGTTATGAACAGTACACAAAAGATGTCTTGCAATTAGCATAACTTTATCTAGAGATATCGTATCAAGGTCATTCTTATATGATTTGAAAGAGGATTTCAATATATGCAACTTTTATGAATACATTGAAGTGAGATTTTGCATCTAAAGGGTCAAAATTGGACCAAACGATACAAGATGAACAGTACCCAAAAGAATTTTATGAGCAATAAACAGAAGATGTTTTACAATTAGCATAAATTTCTCTAGAGATATCAGATCAAGGTTATTCTTAGATGGTTCAAAAGAGGCCTTCAAGATATACAATTTTCATGAAGACCTTGAATATAGATTATGTCATCTACTAGAAACTGGACTAGAAGATGTAAGAAGAATAGTGCACAAAAGATATAATCTATACTCCTGAGCATCTCCACTTATAATGATCATAACTTGCGATTCTAATATCTAAAAATTTCATACTATATACTGTTGGAAAGATAGAAGGATAAGATACAAATTTATAAGAGACAACTTTACCTAATTCAGCCTATATTAATCCAGATTTTTACCTGAACTCAGAACACGAATTTTTTCCTTTGGAAGACTTGAAATTTTGCACTGTGCAAACTTGGAATATCCTGAGCATAACTATTCAACTACCAAATTGACTTCATTAAACTCTCAAATCTCAACTAATCTGTCTCATTACATTCAACTACATCTGATCAGTCATAATTCCTATATTTCTTTTCCATAACATCTCACTTATGTGTATATATATATATCCACAATGTATGTTCAAAAACCATCTGCTCAAGCTAATAATCATCTCAATATCATCCATACACAATTTATATTTCCTTAACATCAAAAGAATAAAGTTTACAAATCTTTAATGACATTTCAAGCCTCAATAAATCATCATCTCAAAGTCTCAAATTACAAAGATTCTTAAACAAATAAACTTGGTATGTAACTAAAACATTGTGCTTTTTCCAAAACCAACTCAAAATACAAAATAAGCAAATTTGGAGAAATTCCCTTAGGCTCTTGATCACTTGATCTTTTAACTATCACTTGAAGATGGAATGAAAAATGGGTGAGCTTGAAAGCTCGTGGGTAACAGTTTATAATGGAACAATAAGCAAAATCTTTGAAAACATTCACTTGTCATAGAAAATTCTCATTGAGTTCATAAAACACATGTTTCACATCATGTGGTCAAATTCTCAAACTACAAAACATGAATGCTTCAAACTTGTTCACATATGATAAGCACATTAGAATAGTTTGAGTGGATCCAAAATGAAACGTACTACACATTAACAAAACGTACTAACGCAATCCCGCATAATAGTTTTACGTAGCTATGAACTTATGGGAGTCCATGAAGGAGCTCCATGCCACTAATGAGCAGGCGGAAGAAGCCTTTTTTCAAAGTGTACTTGACTTAACTTAGGGAACTACCACAAACTCACATAATCATATATTTCATATCTTGTAAACATATTGCCTAAAATGACACTTTTTTGAATCTTGACTTTTCATAGACATGAGATATTTCGAAAACATGATATTTTTTCAAAAAAATCACTTTCAAGCCTTTTCATAAATCATCACACAATTCGTAAAACCACATATTGAAATTTCTCAAATCATTCAAAAGCAATAAATGCAACACTTATGATGCAATTGAAATCATTAAACTTCTTTGATTCAAAGAAAATATTAGTGGCTTATTTACTTTATTATAAACATGTACTCATCTTGATTTCCTTGCTTAAAGACTTGATCAAAATGCCTCTACTCTTGCTTCTCTTACCTTTCTTGATTTCCTTCTATAATAACAAAAATTTCACTCAATGGGGTTTTCAATTGAAAATTTCACAAAGCACAATCACTAAAATTGGTGCTAGAGTACTTAAACCCATGCATTTTCTAAACTTCATGAACTAAAATTCTTCCAAAAATACAAAAGATTTAAAATGATCTTACCTTGATTCTTCACCAAATGAAGAGATCTTTGGCTCAAATGGAAGCTCTTGTCCTCCTCTACCTTTTTCTCTTCTTGAACCACTTCAAAATCTCTCTCAAAAGCTAACAAATGCAGAAACCCTAGCTCAACTCTCTTCTTTTCTCTCAACCACGGAAATATCTCTTCTTTCTCTATTTGATTTGTTATTTCTCTTCTTTCTCTCCTATTTTTGTTTTTCCCCTTCTTAAAATAGCAAGCCAACATTTCTTCTTTCATTTATACCATTAATAAGCCTAAAAAGTCCATTTTATCCTTCCTTATAAGCTTAGGTTTCTTTAACCTTAAGTGTCTTGCCAAGAACACCCTTGAACATTCTTATAACCTTAACAATTTAATTCAATGAATCTATATCATATAATCTTTCTAACATCAACATAACAATTAACTCCACAAACTTTCATAAAGACCTCATAATTAATGTAAATCATACTTATTCATCAAGAAAAAAATTTGGGGGCCAACAGATTGTGAGAAAGAGTATTCTTCTCTAATGAAGAATATGACCTAGACTCTAATGCCCAGACCTCTTAAAGTCAAACTAATAAAAAACAAATGGTTGTTCAAATTAAAAGAAGGAGCTACATAAGCATAACCCAAGATTTATAAGGCTAGGCTTGTAGCAAAGGGATATAGATAGAAGGAGGGAGTTGACTACAAAGAGATGTTCTCACCAATAGTCAAGTTTAAGACTATTAGACTCATTCTAGTGTTATCCAATATCAATGACTGGGAAATCCGTCAAATGGATGTCAAAATAGCCTTCCTACGTGGAAAGCTAGAGGAAATCATATACATGAAGCAACCAGTAGGATTTGAGGAGAAGGAAAATCCGAATCATGTCTGCCCACTTCAAAAATCCCTATATGGACTCAAACCAACACCTAGGCAATAAAATAAGAAATTCCATGAGGTTACTGCTAGTATGAATTTTATTAGAAGTTCATATGACTACTACCTATATTTTAAGGACCTAAGAGAGACAAAAGCAGTATTCATATTGGTCTATATGGATGAATTAATCATCGCAGGAAAAGATCTGAGTAGAATTGAAAAGGTAAAGACTAAGCTATGTAATCACTTCGGGATGAAGGATATGGGAGAAGCTAAAAGCTTCTAGGAATGCCGATAATTAGAAAAAGGAGGGAAAGAAAGATATGGCTCACTCAAAGAAACTATATCAGAAAAGTCCTAGCTCAGTTCAACATGGAACAAGCTAAATCAAGTTCTGTCCATATAGGATTACATCTACATATGGTGTCTAGTAAAAGTCCTAAGACAAAGAAAGAACAGAAAGCCATGGAATCCTATCTCTATGATGTTGGAATTGGAAGTATCATGTACATTATGTTGTGTACAAGATTTGATCTAGCCAAAGCTATTAATATTCTAAGCAAATTTATTGTCAATTCAGGTTTAGAATATTGGCAAGGGCTTAAAGGAGTTCTCAAATATTTAGCTGGAACTACTAATTACGGGTTATGCTTTTCAAAGGTTAAACTAGCTAAATGCAATTATATGTCCTTATATGACTTTGCGGATGCAGACTATGAAGCAGACAAAGATATAAGGAAGTCAATTTCAGTATACTTTTTCACATTGTCAGCAAATACAATTAGTTGGAAACTACAACAACAGTCAATAGTACTATATCAACTACAGAGGTAGAATACTATGCAATTACTGAAGGAATAATAGAATTATCATGGCTATCAGGCATATTAAAGGAAATCAACATCACAAAATCATAAATCTATAGAGATAATCAGAGTGCACTTTACCTTAGCAAAGTCCTGTCTTGCACGAGAGATCCAAGCACATCGACGAGTGACTTCATTTCGTCAGAGACAGAATATCGCAAGGGATATTTACTCTAGAGAAAATCACAAGTGAATTAAACCCATCCGACTTAGATACAAAGGTTATGACTCCAAAGAAGTTCACTTTCTATAGGACAATCTACAGATAAGTGAAGCCCCATGAAGTCAACAATAGTCGAAGAGTATTTCTACCGATCTCACAATTTTGGTGAAATTAGGGTTTTTATTTCTGATACGCTCGCAGATTGATGAACTTCGCAAAGATTAATGGAGAAGAAAAGAATAAATGTGGTGATTACTCCTTCTGTTCCTAATTCCGAAAGCTTCTCCTTTTTTTTTTCTTCAATGTTCAAACACTTATCCTCTACACACATTTTCGAACCTTCTGTTTGTTGTGTTCTTCATTGAAGATTGATAGAGAACTAGTGAATATCACCACCCATTTCTTACATAGAGATCCACCATTTTGTAAATGGCTTCTTTAGCCTATTTTACATATTCCGTGTTAATAGTCCTCTAATATTTTTCAATAGATCCCTAACAACCTTCAACGCGCCTATTATTTAACTTATATAATTTTTGCAAGTTTTAGAGTTGAAGATGCACTTTTATTATTTAAAATAAGAAAGCTTATATAACTTCATATAAAAATGATTGTATGCTTTTGTGACTAGTTTGGTAAACGATTTTTCATCGTTTTAAGAAACAATCTTAACCTGCTTTGGTTATTACATGCATCCAACCTTACGCACTCCGAGGTTAATGGGGACCTATTATTATAGAAAAACAATCTTGAAATCCAAAACACCACGAGAGATCCCAAAATTTGGGTGGCCGCTGCACTTTCTGAACCTTTAATGCTGGTGCCTCTAAAATTTGACTTAGTAATTTGCCCAATCTCACTCTTCAATTATAAAATTTATCATCTTCAACATTCTTGATTTAACTGCATTTAGATATAATAAAAATATGGATGACGCATGAGTGAACTTAAAAAATAACTGGCTTGGAAAGGGACTGGGACACCAAAGGATGCAATCTTTACTGAAATTCAATGGGCTCGATACAAAAAAGCTTGCGATACGCCGCCAAATGAGAAGAGAACGGAGAAGTAAATGCAATGGAATTCACAAAATCAAAGACATTTCTTGTCTAGTCACGATTGTGAAATGACAAATTATTTTCAGCAATTCAGAAACCTTCGACTTGGCAAATCTTTTCTTCGTTTTCGCCACTTCCCAATTACTCAATAGTCAAAGGAACAGACTCAGCCTGAAAGGTTAAGAAGTTTTGAGTCAAGTCATTTTGAAGTACAGAAAGTACAAAGCTTAAGATCAGGTAAACACAAGAAACAAGCTTACCAATTTACGGTACTTGAGAGCATAGAACATTTCAAGGTAGCGACGGCTCTCGAGGCGATCAAGCTTGGAAACATGTTTCCAGAAGCCATAAACTCCTGTGAGAGTCAATAGCCTCTGGGAGTAAATTTGCCAGGTATATCTGTGCAACAAGGCAAAGAATTCAACAAGAGTTGGCGAAGTTTATGAGACTGAATATGCAAGACTAATAATTTTGCAAGGTAAGAGATCGACATACTTCTCTTCAATACGTTTCAGGCCACCTTGGGAGATCTTGTCCCAGTGAGAGTGGTCAACCTTGCACTTCTCAAAGAAATCAACAAGAAGCTGAGCAGCTTGTTCACCATGGTAAGGATCTATGTGGAAGCCTGATTTTCCATGAACAATAATCTCGGCCGGACCACCTTTGCAAGTGGCAAAGGTTGGCAGACCACAGGTCATGGCCTCGACAACAGTCAGTCCGAAAGCCTCGTATAGTGCAGGCTGGACAAAAGCACCCTTAGTGTCACAAATGAACCGGTAGAGTTCGCCATTTCGCACCCTGTTCATTTGGGAAGATATCCATCTGAACTGGCCATTAAGGTTGTATTGTTCAATAAAACTATACATTCGCTTCATCTCTGCTTGTTCTTCCAGATCTTTAGACTCCTTTCTTCTGTCACCACCAACTACAACAAGGTTAACTAATTCACGAAGTCGCGTATTTTTCCCGTACCATTCTACAAGGCCAGTCAAATTCTTTACTCTGTCTAGCCTTGCCATGGTGAATAAGATAGGCTTGTTACGGTCTTTTAGCACGCATCTGCCAAAAGAAAAGATGACAGCAATTAAACTTCATCTTCTATCTCTTTGAAACAAATTTTGCAAACGATAAGCGAAGAAGATAAGCATGGAAGACAAACGGACAGAAACTCACAAGTGCTCTTCATTCTCAACAGGGCTGTAAAGAAGTTCCTCAATTTCTGGATGGAAAGAAGTGAGTCTTCGTTTCTCCTCAGTGTATGGGAAGTATATACTCATGTCAGCCCCAGGGGAGACGATGTTGAATTTGGGGTCAAACACATCGATTCCATGAACAACTCTGTACAGGCCAGGAAGTGTAAAAGCTGTGTGGCTCTCGTATTGGCCGACGGTATCCTTGCTGAGATAGTGGAAAGGTAAACATTTGTTCAAGGTTAGATCCAAACGAAGTAATGACAACGCAGGACAAGAGATATGGTATGGACAAAACCTATCACCTTCCAGCAATCTCTTGGAATGTGCTGGTGATAATGAAAT
This sequence comes from Erythroxylum brevipes, assembly GCA_027479065.1. Taxonomy (NCBI): domain Eukaryota; kingdom Viridiplantae; phylum Streptophyta; class Magnoliopsida; order Malpighiales; family Erythroxylaceae; genus Erythroxylum; species Erythroxylum brevipes. The sequence goes on from JANIHY010000209.1 coordinate 23,044,185, forward strand.
CTGTATGGTTCATGGCAATGAGATCAGCTGTAAATTGGCAAGAAAAGTGATACTTCTCGTCAAACTTCTTCCAATAGATATCTGACTCGGGGTATTTTGTTTTCTCCAGAGCATGGGCAATCGTACACTGCAACCACAGCAACAGCAAAAGTAACAAAACATTAATGCCTGAAGTAAAAACAATCAAATGAATATAAACAATTGATCATATAGGAAAGGACTTACCTCTGTAACACCTAGTTTATGTGCTAACAAGGAAGCAACAATGTTTCCATCACTATAATTTCCAATGATTAGGTCGGGCTTTCCCTGAAATTCCTTCGCAATTTCGGCTGCAACATCCTGTACAAGCACAACTAGTTCTTTGAGCTTAAGAGGACAAACAGAAAACTCTGATAGCATCAGTTCCTCTCGGACATTCAAAAATCACCTCAGTGTAAGCTTCTAGGTAGGGCCACACTTCAAATCTGGAGATCCATTTGCGAACAATTCCTTCCTCTGTTCTAAAGGGTACTCGGAGGATATCTGAATACTCCGTTCCAAAAACTTTCTCCATACGCTGACCACAAGTGGTTCCTACGGCATCTGGGAGAAGCCGAGTAATCTACAGACAAACCATAACAGAATAAGCATTAAAGACAGTGAAAATCATTTGCACGATAGATCAAAACTGCACAAAACCCCCATAAACTTCAACAACTTACAATGAGGATTCGAGGGGTGATGTCAAGTCCCTGCTGTTTTATACGCTGAAGCATTTCAGTCTCCAAGGCACGAACTTGATCCAAGATATAGACAACCTAGAAGAGGAATATTTGACCAACAAGACCAATTCACCTCCTACTTTAAAGGGTATTCAACGGAATGACAGTAGACTAGGTTTGAGACTAACCTGGCCTCCAGTGTCAGGATAGCCCAAAACATTGTCTTGGGCAAAGTATCCATGAGGAGTCATAATCACAACGTTAAACACCATAGGAATTCTACCTAGGAATGTCTCAAGAGTGCAGGGATCAGGTGCCTCGAGAAGATCCAAAAGAAGTCTAATCATCTCTAGAACACGCTCAGCAGTATCACCCCATCCTCTCTCTAAGCCAATTTCCTGGAACTTGTGCTCAAAATCGGAGTATGGAGTTTGTGTTGGCAGCGCAATCAAATACTCCTCTGCCTTCCTCAGAACATATTGCAGGGCGTTTAGGCTCTGGATTCTGTCATTAAGCATCATGTTCTGCAATAAAAATCCAGGTGATACTATTAAATATCAGATTCCAGTGACAGAACCTGCATAGATCTTCCAATACTGTTATCAGATCGTGTTGGCGTTTCCAGAGACATAATTTGAAGTAAGAAAATCATGATTCATGGTAAGATCGATTGAGTGCTTCTCAAACTGTAGCCTGATCCATTAACCTTTCAATTTAGGCAAGGACTACGTATTTAAGATTCTTCTTGGCGTGTTTTTTGGATGAGTATCAAATACTTTAGCACAACCACATGATTTTATGATCAAATCCAAGAATCCAAGTCAACTTCAAGTGTCTAACAAAGGTATAAATAGAAACTTAGAGTAGAGTTGCAAATCATGCTAAAAACTCATCCAAATAGCAATTTGGTGATAAATGATGAAAATTGGGTGTGTTACTAGATATACCTTTCCTTTGTGGCAGTGAACTTTCAGAAATTCAAGCAGGGGATGCAAGCTCTCCTTGTCATGAAACAGTTTGGCAGACAAGTGGCGATTGAGGAATTCCACCCCATTGCCGATGTACTTCTCCAGAGTTGGGCGCGGAAAGGTTGCATTGAATGGTTCAAAGTCCAACTCGAGAACAAAGTTTCCATTGGTGCTGCATTCATGTAAATAATGGTCAGATAAAGCTAAGAAAACATAGATCAAAAAGTTACTAAATTCATAGCAACCGCGTGTCTCACCTTCCGTCAACAAGTTCTTCCTTGAAGTGGAGATACTCAGCAACACGCAACTCCTCGACGACAAGTGCATGGACATTCACTCTAATGTACTCCCACACACCAGGTCGTGGGCGTACAGCAAGGGCAACCCATGGAGGCAAAACAATTGCTTCCTGAAAAACCAGGATCAAGAACAACAAGAGGTCAAACCTCATGCTACACAGTACTAAACAGATACAGTAAGAAATGCATGTATGATCAAGGTCACCTGTGTGGCTCTCAGGACTTCACCAAATGCACCATCAGCAAGTATCTTTCTGTTCTCTTCAGAGATTGCTTCGAACTCAGCAATAACGTGATGGTTTTGAAGAATTCCTTTTCCCTTAGCTTCGATCCTAAAATACAATCCGTAATAACTTCAGCTTTCTATATTATACACCAATACTATGAAGCTACTTGTGGCAAATTACCTGATCTCAGGTTTGATGATCTTAACACCAGTACAGTTTAAACAAAAGTGAGAACTTTTAACTATCTAAAACCACCCTATGACTCAAAAAACGATGCTTGTGAACTGAAGGCCACTTGGTGTAAAGACCTTGAAGAGACTAAATACCTTGTCAACAAAGCCACAATCTCGTTGCGATGACCTTTCAGTGTATCATCCAAACGTTCACGGATGCTATGAACGCGAGTAAGCACACGCTCAGCCATGGATGATGGATACTTAGAGAATCTCGGAATAACCTTTTAACTGAAACAGACTGCAAATTTTAGTAATAACAACAAGAAACAAACCCAGAAACCACGGAGTATAAATGAACATAAAAACGCCACAAAGTCAAAACTAGGAAAAAGGGATCACATTATTCTAGTAAGAGTAAAATTTTCAAAAATTACCACCCCACCAATTCACAATGTATATATAGTGGAACTATACAATTGGTTTATTAAATAATGGACCAAGAGAAACAGTGGACAAAGGAATTAAAGAGAAGCATTATGAGGGAGCAGAGCGAGTCTGGCTTAGCATTGAGTAAAAGCACGATCGGGGCAACTTTCCATCACCCAGATGAACGGAGAAAACAAAGGTAAGGAAGACAAAGCAAAAAACGCACCTAAGAGCAAAGAGAAATACGAACAAAGCTAACGCAAAAACAGGAGAACTGAGGAAGCAGAACAAAATGAGGTGGGTGAGTAAAAGACTAGACTGAGCAGGAATTTATAGAAAAAAAAAGGGAGCTTGGAGCTTGTTGAGAGGCTTGAGAAGCAAATGCAGGAAACAAAAGGGTAGGTCGAAGGGACATGAAATAGAAGAATTTTAAATCGGTAATTAACCCTTGTATTTCAGACATTTATCTCCCATACCCCAAAAAGGTAAGTGCGCTTGTTTAGCAGCATGCAGAGTGATTTACGATGGAGGGGTATTTTGGTAACACAAAAATAATTTAGGCATTTATGTGGAGATGGCGATATGATTAAGAAAAGGAGAAATAAACAAAGCAATCTTAATAAACTTACCCCCTCACTACAAGAAAAGAGGCATTTCGTGACGTTTTTAAAACGTCACAGAAAGTTTAAAAAATGCCACAGAATGTATTCTGCGATGTTTTAAAAAACGTCACAAAAAATGTCGCAGAATACTTGTAGGTAAAAGGTTTCTGCGACGTTTTATATAAAACGTCACGAAAAATACAGACATTTCGCGACGTTTAAACAAACGTCACTGAAAGTTTTGACAATCAGCGACGTTTTTAAAAAACGTCACGGATTGTCTAACATTCCGTGACGTTTTTAAAACGTCGCAGAATGTGAAGGAATCCGTGACATTTTTCTTAAAAACGTCGCAGAAGATATTCCGCGACGTTTATAAAAACGTCACGAAATGTCTTCCGCGACGTTTTTATTATTATTTGTATTATTTTAATCCATTTTTCTAAAATTATTTTAATTTAATAATTTTTTAATTTTAATATTGATTTTTTAAAATACAATGTTTTAATTGTATTTGTTTAATAACAATTCAATATTATTTATAAATTTCATTTAG
>JANIHY010000209.1:23072771-23089436 GCA_027479065.1 Erythroxylum brevipes
GGAGAAACAAATAGTAACCGTTGATGAAATGGACGAACGGGATGGATTTTGTGGTCGTCCATCCCGTTCGTCCCTATATACATACATATATGAAATTCTTGATAGATTAGAAAGGACGAATTGTTTTTATCTTGCACATTATAGTAAGTGTTCTAGTCTTAGTATTGTTTGTATAAGTCAAATTATTTAAAGTGGAAAAAATATTTGTTGTTATAAAGGTAGAGAAAAACTCTAGACCTTCTAATTTCAGCTAAAACAGACCAATAATTAGTTTTGTATGTTTAATTTGAAGATTTTAAACTTGGTAACTTAATGAATTCAGATTCATATTATTTTAATTAATTTGGCCATGTATCACGGCTGGAAAGTATCCATATAAAGAAGTAATATAACTTTAGCTGTGTAATTATCAATCAAGTCCACTAATAATCTAGTGATGTCTGCATTATCAAGCTATTAACTCTTGAACCCTAAAAACCTCCCACTAAGGCATTGAGATCACACACAATAAAGAAGATTACTCGTTTCTCTGTATTAAATCACATACATACATCTTTATATCTAACTTTGCTTATTGTATTACTCGCAAAAGAATTTAACCAACTCGGAAGAAAAACTCTTTAGATCACATTGCTCCCGTTTTCCTAATTCTTACTGTCCTCATTTTCGGGGTTAGGACTTAGGAGTTCCTCTTTCTCCCAAAAGTTTTTAAGCTTTTTCCTTTTTTGGTGTGGCCAAGTTACTTATAACTATATCATGTTGGGGTTGTAACTTGAAATATTCTAGTGATTGTCGTGATTCATCTTCTAAATTATGAATCTTTAATCAATTTGGTTCCAAAGAGATGCAATTCCAATGCATCTCTCTTTGATCAACACTTTGATTAGACTTCTGTCTTCAACTATGTCATCAAGGTTAAACGATCACTCCACACACGAAACGAATTTCAATGACCAAACTCCTGAACACGAAGTGCATTAAAGAGAACATGGAAATTAACGTAGACTTTCATTCATGATTTGCAACAATTACGGTAAAATAATTTAAGAGCCAAACCTTATTGTTCCATGTGCAAAATTACTGCCCATACAGACCGCTCAGAGAAATTCTGGCACTTTGCAATTACCTAAGCCGTATACATCTCCAGCATTGGCCGCCACACAGGTAATTCTGTGACCACTCCAATACTGCCCCTATTTATTGAACTGTTACATGTCCTATGACATCAAAAGAAACAACCTTGCGAAGGAAAGGCCTCGACTGTGGGGACTTGGTATTTGGATGGCTTAAAGAAACACTAGCCTTGTCACGGTACATAAAAAAAACTCTCGGAATTGTTAGCGTCACATCTGACCCCAGACAAACATAATGGAAACAAAGAATCGATGGCCTGCAATTCCTCTGAAACTGGAGCTCTCAAAGAGCAAAGTGCATATATTTACAAGCTTTGAGCCTACTAAGTCGTTGTTCTAGTAGATGAATGACAAATGAAGAGCTCCAAAAAAGAATTTAAGTGTTGCTATATATACTCCTTTATACTTCTATATCAGTTCCCATCATAGCTTTCACGATGGAAATGATGCCGTTTGAGACACAAACATGATAATCACGGAGATTTCTTCTTGCATATAATTGACAGAAGAATGCGGATCAACCTGCCTCTGTATTCTCCCTTTAATCCTGCTGTGAGTGACCTTTCAAAGTTAAATTTATCAGGAATGAATAAAGCAGGAAATGCCAATTAAGGCCCCATGTGTACATAGTCCGGGAGCAAAAACGATCTTTCTAGTGGCAGAGAGTCTCTCCATAATTTACCCATTGTACAAAGCTATCTGAGAATTCCTCGGGCACATTGGAATTCTGGCGATTAACAAAGGACAGCTCAGTTCCTGTATGCTGCTTTGCCTGAAGAACATATAACAGAAAACAAAGTCAATTTAACGTAGAACTGGTCTATAATTTCTTAAACGAAAAAGTCTGACTCTAAGGCAATGACATATCTCAAGTAGAATTTGGAACTTTTTTTCATTTCTTTTCATATATGTATGTAATAAGTAGAGAGAAATGAAATTGCTCATACAAGTAGACCACGGATGGCCTTCTAATTCATAAGTTGTTTCTGCAATGAAAATGGTTCCTAAACTCAATTTGACATATGGTAAATTTGATAGCAGTAAACCGTACTTCTGCCGAACTGAGAAAAGATCTCCACAACCTCTTCTTTGGATATCATCAGATCATTGGACACAATGAAGTAATTTACATCAGCTAATTGTTACGAGCCTTGTTGATATATACATCATCAGCTTAAGAAAAATTTGTTACAATTTTGCCTATCATAGAAGTCTATGAATCAGCAACTCTCACCATTAACATTTTTTCAATTTGTACGAATTCTGATAGTGAGTTTGCTTGAACCGACTCCTACATTTTCCCTTGTTTCACTATCCAATTTAACCAACTGTAACAGGATGAGGAGTAAAACACCACAGCAAACATGAAAGAGCTACTGACCTTCATGCTGGGTCCATATCCACTTGTTGATGGGGTAGATTCACCCAATATTCCATTAACAACATTCTCCGAAGACATCCCTGGGGAGTTTGTGAGTATGGATGATCTGCATCAATCACAAACAAGATAAGTATTCTTTTGATGTCATAGACTTAACAATCTGATTCCTCAAAGAAAATTAAGCTAGGAAACTTGAAGCCCCTATCAAGCACTATTCACCGTGTGCTTTAACTTCGTTTTCACTTTGCTAGACCAACTTAAAGCCATCCATTGCAAGCTAATGGTGTGATCAATTGTATGGATTAGACTAAAACAAGCCATGAAAGACTTTTAGTTTGAGGTATTTTCAATATATATTTTATACTCAAAACAGTTATGATTCTTATCCTGATTATTAGGACATACTGGTTTATAGCATAAAGTGACTGAGCCACACATAGCACTTTTTTCCCTGCATGAAAGAGCATTTTCCAATAACTCACTAATTCATAGGTGAGATTCTGGTTTTAGCTAGGGCCCTCATTACTCCATTAACTTCAAACAATAAGTCACAAACATCCCTACATCCTGAATTTGAATATACCTCTCAAATATCTCTTCTTCACACGAATTCCCAGATGAAGACAGCCAATCTATATCAACAAAATTCGAGCAATTAAACATATCTCCGTGTTCAGAGAAGTATATATGACCACTTTCCAGGCATCGATCTCTTTGCACATCTCCAAAAAGCTGTCTACGAGGCATTGAGGGGGTATATCTGCATAAGGTAAATTCACTTAAGAAACATGCATAATAAATATGGTATCAGAAGTTCGTGCCTGCACGGCATTAATGTCATTTGCTAAAGGAAAATATCACACATTAAAAGAAAAAAAGTAACACAGTTAGCAATCAAATACTGAAATTAGAAATGAGATAGTAGACACATACATACACACACACATAGACACAAAGTACACGTTCCAAATGTCCACTGGATATATAACCTTTTCTACATGGCATGCTTTGCATCTTAGGGCGTATATCACACAATTAAGTGGTGAAAGAATGTTCCAGGGTAAGACAAAAGATGTACGAGAAAAAAGGTTGATCACTTGCAACATTCTGGGACATATTTTACATGGTACAAAATACAACTATGCTTCATATGTCATAAAATCTTAGAAAGCAGATTTATACAATGCACAAAATTAGATTATACTAAATTGGATAATGAATGCCAAACAACTTTAGTTGGGAACAGCTTTGACAACTGTAGTCATACAATTTAAAAATCTAGGTTATATGAAGCAGAATGGCAGTTAACAGGCTGCCAAATTCTAACAAGATGCACATTCAAGATGAAAGAAAACAGATTTCCCATTCATCAATAATGCAGTATACTGAATTGAGCCACATGAATTAAAATTTTCTGGACATACAAGAAAAGATGTCATATGACTGAAAGCAAAAGGTTGAGAAACCTTGAAAATGATATGTCAGTTTCACAAGGTAATATTTCTGGTGATGTCTCCGTAAGAATGCTAGCTCCTCTTTGCAATTTATTTGGCAAGGCTGACTTGCAGTGCTTTGGATGGACAGCTGATGCTGTTGCAGGTGAACTGCTTTCTCGAAGTATATTTCCATCTGATAAGGACCTTTTAAAAAATGATCTGAATCAAAGTATTTAACAGTTAATGGCAAGCTGTAGTTACATGTATAAGAATATACAATATTACATTTTCTCACCCTACATAATTTTAGCAAAGAGTAATGGCCAATATTCTGTTGTACAATTATCCAACCTATGTAGACTTGAGTAGACAATTTAGCAGTTATAGAAGAAAGCATCAAGGAGGTAAATTGACATTTAGGTGGAATTAGCACAAGTAGTCATCAAAAGAAGATGCAAATTAAATTGTCCAATCCCTTTAATGATCAACAAAATGCTACGAGTCCTAATCTACAAATAACTTTTAGCAAGTTATTCATTATCCTCACAGACAAATAGTTTTTTTTCATATCTATAGCAGATTTTTTGCATCAGTATTGATATATAACGCCTTGGCACCAAACCTGACCTTCAGAAAGGATGTCACATCAGTTATCAAAAGCTACTCAGCAAAATATTAGTACTTGTAGTAAAGATTAGCCAATTGAGTACCTTGAATCTTCTTCCATGCCTATATTCCCATTCCTTCCCACCAAGTGATACTGATCTGAATCCAACTCCCACAGAGCAGGCTTATCCTGCTGTGGCTGGAAGTGTCCCAAGAATCTAACGAAATTATTACGAAGTTGAAGTCAGTTGAAAACATAACAAATAAGATCAACTCAATCAGCTAATCAAAACAAATAACATGTATCCATTTCTGAATGGCAAGCATGCAAAACAAATGAAGCAAGTCTGTGCCAAATTTTTCACTCCAAAAGAAAATGAAATCATTTTTTATATCTGTTGTATCTTTACATCAACATTAGTTATACTTATCAAGCCAATGTACAATATGATTCCGTTAATCATGCTCTTATATCAAAACCCCCTATAAACCAGTAAGTGAATCACGAGTTGAACTATTCAAACCTAACACATGTTAGATGTAGGTGATTTCAAGTAAAATTTGAAATTTTCTTGCTCAGAAACAATTAGGTCAATCACTAGAACTATCTAAACCCTAACACAAATGATAGGTAGGTGATTTCATTTGAAATTTGGAACTTTCTAGCTCCAAAGCACATAAAGCATGATGAATGCAGCACAACTTATGGGCTGTACAAGGTTGACTTCATGTTCAAGTAAGTGCAAGAGAAACTAGGACCACAACATTACATACATATTAATTGCATCTTGTTTCTCTGCATCCATGTATGCATTGCTGTAATACCGTTGAAGAGTCCTAAAGAACTCCTGAGATTGAGTTGCCGCTCTCCACTGACCCCTTCTCTCGGAGAATATCTACAGAGCATCTCAAGTTTCATAATGTGAGAAATTGGTTCATTGGTATGTAAGGCAAAACAGATTTTCATTAGAAAAAATAAAAAATAGACTGCCCAATAACAAACCAAGTAAATTGACCATCCCAACTTCAAAATTGATGCCCAAAGCATATGCAATCCTGAACCAGAACAGTCAAGTTTGAAACTTACAAAACTAAATCTGCTCCTACTCCCACACAACATTGTGTTAATTTGATCAAGTTATGCTTGATTGTCTCTTGTATTGACATATGTTACTAAAAAAGAATCAGACTGATGGATTCTGAATATTTAAGAATAAAAGATCACATGGTCAGTTTTCTGTCATATTTGACAATTTTCAGACTAAGGCCATAGAAATTAGTCTATCCACACTCCTATCTCTATAACCACTGTACTGAGAAGGCAACATGAAAAAATTCAAAACAAGGATTCAAAGCAAGTCATAGCTACAAGACAACATTCAATAAGGAATTTTGAGCAGCAAACATTTTCTTTCCAAATTAGAATTACCTTATTATGAGCAGCTGACCCACCATATTGATGTGCTAATGTATCACCCATTCTTTCATAAAATCCCATCAACTCATCTGCCAAAGAAGAATCAAGATCTATTTTGGGGTTATCCGTAGCTCCTAAAGCATGAAGCTGGTGTCCAAGAGCAGCCAACCCATAGGAATACTGCGCAACATTTGTGCGGTCAAGACAATCAATGCAATTGGTTCTTAGCACTCCTGTTTGGAACATTGGATCTTTGACACAATGATTTCCATTACCAACACTGCTAGCCCCACTAAATTTTCTCTCACAGTTATCTACATTGTCATTACCACAGCCGGAACCATTCTGAGGAGATAAGTTACCATTCTCAAAATTCCTGCATCATAGTTGTAAATCAGAATTTGCCATCAATTAAGTGATCCATAGTTCAATAAGAAAGAAACCTAAGAATCCATAATATAAATCTATTCTTTTGTCATCATCTTAATTGAATGCAAGGGAGATGGATAGCACTCAGAAGGTCAGAGGAATCATTAAACCAGACGAATTTGGAAGGTTATAACGCAGGAGAAAAAGTCAATATGAATTTGAGATGCTAACCCCAAAAATTACTAATTATATTGAGATTCAGAAGCTACTAATAAACTCCATAAATAATATCAGCAAATAGGAAAATGAATTACATTATATATGTCTTAATGTGTAGCACCAATCTATGTCATTTGCTGCGTTCATGGAATCACCAGTCAATTATAACACAAAATGACTAACAAAAGATAAGGAATTGTGGTGAGATGACTTACTCAGAGGGTGGAAAACTAGTACAATCCTCTGGTCTCCATGCTGGCATTACTTGACAGTAAAAGAAGCCTGTTAGTGCCAAAGCATATGCAGCCACTTTTCCCAGGAGTAACAAAACATTGGCTGATTTGCTGAAAGGGAGAAATAAAAGCAAATACTTTAACACAGAATAATTCAATGTCTACATGAGATTAAGAAGCCTAAAATCAAGCCAAAGTCATGTACCTTCGAAAATGTTTGTGTAGGTCCCAGTGGAGAAACCGTAATAGGTTCTCCTCTGATAAATCTTTGTTAATAAAATCTATAGCATTAGCAAACTCAGTACGAAGAATCGACTCTCGAGGTTTCTTTTCTTGTGTCTGTTGGTTGGAAGAAACATCATCAAGGAGGTAAGATTACTCCAAGGAAAGTAAAAGGGACAAAAAGAAAAAAAAAGGAAAGAACTAGGCTGTTTCGATATGAGCAAAATAGTAACTCAATTTTAGGAGGAACAAATAACAAAATACGTTTACCTACTCAAATAAGCCTAAAGCATTTGAGAAAGTATCACTTATCAGAAATTTGAGAAGTTCGCCAAATATATAAGAAAGAAACTTACCTTAATTAAATTCAAAATAATGATAGGATTTCCATATCTTTTGACAAGATTTTCGAAATGAAGTCTTGTTGTTTCATAGTTTTGGTCCTTTTTTGACACTGAAAGAGAAAGAGAGTTGAGTGCAAGTCCAAATATGAACACCTCAATAAATGCTAGAAGAAGTTCGACATACATATGATATCCGGTTTAAGATTCAAACGTGAAGTTTCCTGTGACCAATACAATGGAATAGAGCCACGGTTTTGTACAATAGAACTTATTTGCATGGGAAACCCTTCAGGAATATCTTCAAAAACAATCTGCTCTGTCTCAACATCGTTAGCCACCCTACCTTTCTCATTAACGCCACGTTTTAGATACCTGATTGAGAAGCATAATAAGTTACCATTACTTAGATAAAAAAATATTAAGCGCTACAAATAAAACTGTAAAACATGCTCATTCAGATTGTTTGGAAGCATTAAAATTCAAAACCAACTGAATCTTCTATCTTTAATCTATGTATCTGCTTCAAGCACAGTTTCCAATGGGAGGCAAAATTTATGTCAGTGCTCTTACCTTGTACCAGCATAATGTCGGGAACGTCTTGCAATGAGGGTAAGCTTAAAGTCTCGTCCAGACACAGAAAGGGTTGCCTGTATTCACAAAGTATGAAGTCATTGAGAAAAGGCAACCAAACAAGTATCTTAGTAAAGTAAGCAAATCAAGTTTACAAACAAAAAGAAATGATGCAGCCACTCTAATTGTCATGAAAAGTTTCATGAATTGAAACATATCTAAAGGAAAGGTTCAAAATATTGGATCACAAAATATATAAATCTAATGAGCTTTTCATCATTAAACAGAGAGTCACCTAAAACCAAATTGCACTAGAGAAACACAAATGAAACAACTATCAAATGCTTGAAAAGTAGATTTATAATATCCAAGGCTCTACAAAAGGTCATAAAGCTTGTAACCAGATACACAAACATAGCAGAGGAAATTGCAGGATAAACAAGCTTCAGCAATCATGGGAAAAGGCAGAGAAGTTGGTAACTTATCCATAATCATCAGTTACTCACCTGTTTGAAAAACCCATAGACTAATGCAACTGTCCATAGAGTATTCTGGAGATGATTTCGGATTCCCCGTGTCAAGAACTCATTCCAAACAAACATTGTCTCATATAGAACATGGCTTGTCTCGCTATTGCAGAGGTTCTTCTGAAGACTGCGCATGACATGGTAGGAGTAGCTAAAAAAGAAGTCCTTTGTAAGGTCAACCATGCAGAGAAGCTTCTTATATCTAAAAAGTTTCAATGAGGAAACGGTGGATTAGTCAGCAATTAAAATGTGCAAAAACTCTAAATAGAGCTTAAAGAGCTGAAAGAACCAGAAAATAAGATATTAGATCAAGACTAAAAAGATCCACTTCTCCAGAATTCAGCATTTGACAAACAAAAGAAGAATGCTTGAGTGTAACTTAAGAAGCTTCTGTTGCACAAATGCAGAAGCACAGAAGCTTTCAAACACAGCCTCAACAAAATGAAAAAGATATTTAAAAAACGAACCATGAATACAAAATTAAAGTTGCGCTTTTGGCAACAATAGGCAGTTGCCCAGGTGAGTATGAACTCGTGGTCTTCCGAAGAATGGTACACACTACATACTTTTCAAATGGATAAAATTTCACCAAATACAGTTACTAGATCTTGCTTGCCTTCCCAGTACCATGACAAATTACATATAAAAGTAGAATGGACTAAAGACCTGTTCTCATTCTTATAATTACTGATATTGGAACAAACATCAGAATGAGGAAGTGGAATCATTGCACTTTTGGAGATTGCGTATACATTATGACCACAAATTGCACCAATCTGCCTTCTTTTCGTAATTAGTAGCATGTAATATGGCCCCAAAAACTTGATAAACCCTGAAAAGATGAAAACAAGATCACCTCCATAACATGGCCAAGATTTCCAAGCACAACAGCCATAGAGATAAAAGAATGTCAACTTTGCAGTACATACCAACAATTCCATAACAAGTGGTAACAAACTTGAGCCCACCAGTGGCCTTGTTTCCTTCGTGTATCCGCTTCAACAAATCAGAACATTCACTTTCTGTATATGTGGTAGAATCTTCACGAATATTCAACTCTGAAGGTTCTAATCGACCAATTTTTAGTACCCTCCAATAAGTCCTACTCTTATCCCTCCCTATCATGTAAAAATTCTGCAGAAAATGAAATTACACACTATTATACATATAACAAGCTAGTATAATACACAACTTGTTGACTAAAATCCAAAATTCCAAAGATGTAGCAACAACATGACATCAAATTCATTAGAGGAGATGGAAGTAACAGCAATTAAACCAATTGAAACAGAAATTGCATACAATTATACATGGTACAGAACATGCAACTCACTAGAAGTCGATGACTACGATACAAAATTCACAGCAATGCGAGTGCATCAAATTAAACCGTTACAAGATTTTCATTAGAAATAAGGCAAGTAACAACAATTAAAACAATGAAAGAACAGAAGAGTTCTCACGAAGATCAGAAGTAAAATAGTACCGATCGAGTCTCGTAGAGCCTGAATTTCTGCATATACACGTGCTGCGAACGAGACAACTCTTCGTAGCTTAGGTTTGGAGAGCTAGGAACTTCCTCATTATTCTCAATTGACGCCATCGCCTCTCCCTCGCCCTATATATAAATATTTATATATATAACACAGAAATAAATTTGGAAAACTTTTGGGGGATTTCTCGAGTTCAGATCTCTCCCCGAGCCGCGGGCTCAGGGAATTTATCTCAAGAGCATGCAAATGAGCTCCAAATTCGGAACCGGAAAAAGAAATTATAATCTCAGAAAACAATCGCAAGCCTTGCAAATAATGGAGCTTGGTTGCTTCAAATACAGCATCCTCTTGACGTCCTTCTCTTTCCGTTTCTTATTTGTATCTGCGTCTCTGTTTCTATTTCATTATCTTCTTCCGTCGTGATACTCCAAATTCAGGAGCAAAGCTGGAGATCCAACGCCACCAGGCGAATAAGCCAAAATAATGCGGTGGCACGACGAAGCAACGTTGTGTTTTGAGAACGGAACCTATTCATACAAAAATAGGAGATCGAGAGTTTAAGGCGAAAAGAAGAAGACGAGGAGAAATCAGAGGATTTTAGGAGGTTTCGAGAAGAGACGTTTTCTTCTTTTTTTTTTCTTTTTTTTTCTTTTGTTTTTGGTTTTTGGGGGAAGGAAGGAAGGAAACAGCAGCTAATTATTGGCGATGTTATTATTTGTTTTGGTTTTGGTTTTGTTTTTACGTAGAGAGAAGATAGAGATACACACAACGCAGGACCTTTGGTGGTGGTGAGCTGCTTGTTATTTACTTATTATTATTGAGGAACAGAAGAAACATGGGAAAGAAATAATGGGAGAGAAGCTGAGATCCAAAGAACAAACCAAAGCCACAACTTGACCCACCCCCCCTTTCAATTATTCATTATGTCCACACATATATATGTACAATATATTATGTTCAATTAACAAGCATTTGCAGCTAACTAACTGCCCTAAATTGATACAAAGACAAAGCCATTCCATTTCCGCCAAATAAGGGAGCACAAATTAAAAGAAAAAGGTTTTGGATCATTATCTATCTTATGGTACTGCACTGCACGGTTCATTTGCAATTAGGGAATTTAAACAAGGCAGTAATCCAGATCTGAAGCTTTGTCTGTTGCAACTACCAAAGCCACATCATTGGTGTTGAGTTTATAGCACACAAATGTTAACATGACTGACGATGCAAATAGACCATAGATTGTGAATTTCCAATGTATCAGCTCGCTTGGAAAAATAAATGGTTTTACTTTTATCCAAATAGTGCAGAAATGATGATAGAGCTTCTCAAATCAAATTCCTGGCCAGTCTTTTGTCTACGTGGGGACGCCAAGTTCTGCAAGAAAAGAATGCGGCTTGTTGCCATTTTCCTTTTAATACACAAGCATATGCTCATCATGTTCATTGTTCGCATAATAATCAAGGAGATTTTTCAAATCTTCTTAGATCCAAAGAATATTATTTTCTAAAAATCTACTATGATTTATGATTTATGATTTTTTTGAAGTGTAACCCATAAATCATTTAAGAAATTATTGATAACTCACACCCTCTCATGCTCGCATATGCCTGAGGAACGTGGAAAGAAAGCCTTGGTGTATCCCTTATTGCATTTATTTAAACAACCATAAAATACATTTTGATATTCTGATTTGAGGGAGTCAATGAATTGACATGACAGATACAATGTTAGCTTTTTGCAAGATCCTACCTTTTTATTTTCGCCCAAGGATCTTCACCAAAAGATGTCATTTGGTTTTTTTATACAACGCAAGTCTCATGTGAGTGCCATTATACAAGCACTCCCAACTGCTAACTGTTCCCACCGACCACACCTCACCAGTGCAACCTTTTCTAACCAATGAAACAGCTGCAGCAATACAAGTAGTCGAAATGTTATTATGCAGAACCTACAAACTTTCTTTTTTAATAATTTCCGTGACATAGAAAACATAAAAGTTCTGGTCGTGAGTTTGTTACTGGAAGTTCTGTCCTTCTCCTTCACGAAATGTTTAGTCTTTCTCAGTTGAAGAACAGATCTTTCAGGCTGAGCGACCCCACCAAGGATGGAGTTCCATTCCATAGAGCATTTGCTATTTGCTTGTGCGTTCTTTCAGTTGGATGACACAATCAAAAAAGATGTATTCGCTCGGGTTGTTGCATAACTCGAACTTTGTTGCGCCTCCACAGGTCACCTAACCTCGGTATGATCCAGTTCCACAGCAAGCATCCTCTCCATCTTTGAAACCTTCGAACAGTTAAAGTTTGAATGAGCTAATTATTCTTTATTCTACATTAGGTTATCAACAATTTCTCACAATAGGAATGGTGTTAATCGTGCGAAAGAAGAGAAAAGAAATGGTGAGAGTGTACCGTATTTGGAGGGATTCTTTTTAATCTATCATCTAGCCAGTTGTAGAAATCAGGGTTGGAATACTCGAACCCTGGCAACCGACTTCAAAGTTGGCGAGGACAGCTTTGAGAGCAGAGTCATGTGCCCTTGCAAGGGCAGAAGCTGCTTCCAGGAAGCCACCATTGTTGAGAGCAGAGTTAAGTGCCCTTGCAAGGGTAGAAGCTGCTTCCAGGCAACCACCATTGTTGAGACCAGAGTTATGTGCCCTTGCAAGGGCAGAAGCTGCTTCCAGGCAACCACCATTGTTGCTGGCTTCCAAGTTCACTGCTCTCAGGGCTGGTATACATCCTAAAGGACACATGCTTAGAAAGACAAATTTTCTAGCTCCTTTCTTATGCAAAATCTGTAAAAGGAAAGACAAAACAGAAGCAAAGACCAGTTGATACGTCTTTTCTAAAAGGTTTTACCTGCCAAATTTCCAATGACCACGCCCACATATTTTTCCGGGCAGTAAAGTTCTTGCATTTTGGGATTTTCGATATATCCGCCAATGTTGTCATTGCTTCCAATACTAAAGAGATTAACAGCTTCAGTTACAAGTTCCTTTGCATTTTCTTCTCCCAGCTTTTCTGTCAATGATGTTTGCACCTCTTCAAAGTATTTTATTTTGTGTTGGTAGATCTTTCTGAAGAAAATATGTACGAAATTACAAACTAATTTCATAATTAATTAATACAATCGATTAATCCTAGGATTGTAACATATGAGATTCAATAATTGGATGTATAAATACCAGAAAATTGTGGAACAATCAAATCTATTGTTATTTTTTGCGAAGTGAAGTGATAAAGATGCAGATGATTGATTACTACTATTCCTAACCTTAATCAGCAAAAAACACATACAATTATCAATGGGTGACGGTATTTATGGTTGGCTAGTAATAGGATCTCCTGTGTATTACAATATATGGGCCAAGTCTATCTATCATAACAAGTCCATGAACACAGGTCCAATGACACGTTAAAGAAAGATTTACCAAGCCCAATTACCTTGACATCAAATTAAATCAAATTAATTTGGATTTGTACAAAATTATGTTTATGTTAGTCCACAAAAATAATGACAAAATTCTATCATTCTCCCACTTAGACAGTATAACCAACATCAATGAACAATAGAAACAAATCCTCAGATTAATATAACAATATGTGGCCACAATAAGATATCAAAGAAAAGCCAACAATCTCTCAATCATAAGTCCAAAATGAGATTACAAGTATCTCAATAGTATAAAAATCAGACCCGATAGGAGTACTGATAACATATATGCAAGATACTCATATCTCAATGAACTAAACAGAATATGTCATAAAGAAGTGCATAAAAAATGGTGATCCGATTGTGCAATTCCAAACAAAATGGCCCAAGCATCCACCCAAGATGCTAACTGAGATTTAACAAAATATCTCAGAACAACAATATGAGACTGGGTACAAAATGTCTCCAACAAAATACCATATATATATAAACATTTAAACTATCTGTGCAGTATATCAATAAAGTATATAGCAATAACCATAATAGCAATAATTATAAGAAAAAGTCTTTAGACTGAATAACAAAATAGTCAAATACAATATTGCTATCAAAATTAATGTAAAAGACAGACTCCCACTAATCCAAGGCATCAAAAGATCTAAATAGATCCATAAGAGTTACATAACTCACAAAAGCCTTAACATTCAAGCCTTTGGTTAGAGGATCTGCCACCATAAGATCGGTGGGTATATGCTCTATACAAGTCTAAAACTCTTTAACCTTCTCTCTAACAAGCATATACTTTGTATCAAAATGCTTTGAAAGCTTGGAGTTTTTGCATATTTGAGAGAAGCCCACCACAGTAAAGTTATTACAGTATATGGTTAGAGGTTTGAAAATACTCTCCACAAGATGAAGCTCATAAATGAAATTCTTCAACCATATTGCCTGTCGAGTAGCTTCGTAACAAGTCATATACTCTGCCTCCATAGTTGAAGTTGCTGTAAATGTTTGTTTAACACTTTTCTAAGATACAACGTTTAACATTTTTCTAAGATACAGCTCCTCCAACAACCATAAAGATATATCCTGATGTGGATTTGTGATCATCAGGGCAGCCACCATAATCAGAATCAGAATAACCTATCACCTCAAGGTGATCAGACATCCTGTAAGTGAGCATGTAATCTTTAGTACCTTGTAGATAGCTCAGAACTCGTTTTATAGCTTGCCAATAACCCACATCAAGGTTGCTCAAGTATCTCCCAAGTACACCAACAACAAAAGCAATATCAGGGCGCGTACAAACTTGAACATACATAAGATTGTCAACAGCAGAAGTATATGGGACAGTTTCCATCTCTAACTTATCTTTATTATTTTGAGGACACTGGCTATTTGATAGTTTGTCACTCTTTTGAATGGGTGCACTACAAGGATTACAAATCTTCATGTTGAATCTACTCAAGATCCTTTCAATATACCTTTTCTGAGACAAACCAAAAACACCATGAGATCTATCACGATGAATTTCAATGCCTAGAACAGAAGAAGCATTGCCAAGATCTTTCATATCAAAATGAGCTGTCAACATGTGTTTAGTCTCATAAAGAAAACCCATATCATTATTGTCTACAAGAATGTCATCAATATATATGACAAGAATAATGAATTTTCTCCTACTATTCTTCAAGTAAATGCATTAATCAACAACAATTTTCTTGAAGCTAGGGAGCAAACAATTTGGTCAAACTTCAAGTATCATTGTCTGGAGGCTTGTTTCAGTCCATAAATAGATTTTCTCAATTTGCATACTATATGTTCCTTGCCTTTCTCAACAAAACCTACATGCTGATTCATGAACACATCTTCACACAAATCATCATTTAGGAAAGCAGTTTTCACATCCATTTGAGGGAGCTCTAAATCAAAATGAGCAACTAAGGCCATCACCATACGTAATGAATCTTCAGTAGAAACCAAGAAAAAAGTCTCTTTATAGTCTATACCTTCCCTCTGGTTATACCTGTAACATCCCGTTACTGTTAGCAAGGGCATTCTGGTAAATTGGGATAGACTGATAGGTTTCGTTGCATTCACTGATTTAGCATGTCATTGGCCTCTAACTATAGAGGAACAGGTTTCTTGCATATGCATTTATTCATAGGCATATGCATTCATGATGTTTCCCGGTATTCAATCGCGAGCATAGATTGACTGGATTATGCAGTGATCGGACTGTGAACTGAAATTTGACTGAATTGTGAATTGATTGAGAAATTAGGAATTTTTGGGTTCAAAGAATTGAATTAGAATGGTTTAAGAGAAATTGGTAATTGATAGTGGCTTATAGGAAATGTCTGGAAATTCGGGAGAAAATGCTCGAACCGGAAATTTTTGGGTGACAGACCGATAAACCGTATAGCACTGAAAGAATTGTCTAATAGCAATGGAAAAATTTGGGTACGTTGAGCCATTGAAATTTAGAGACTGAAATTTGAATTGAATTGAGGACTTGGGTCTATATATAGCTAAGATGAAATTGGGGATGTTTCCTAAAGCTAAAGCTCTTCTCCTTCTTCTTCCTCCCACGGTGATGGCGATTTCTTCTCTTGGGTGTGAGAGCTTCGATCCTTCTTGCTGGTTCTTCTCCTTGTGCTAAGCTTGGAGTGTTCAGTGTGGAAGAGGAAGTGGATGGAGGCTTGAAGGTGGTTGATCGTTGATTTTGGAAGATTTTAGGGTTTACGGTGATTTATGGATTTGAGCTTGATTTGGTAAGTTAATGGCTTTAATGTTGTTATTTATGGTTGTTTGATGCATCTATGGCCTTATTGCAAAGGATTGGGTAGTTTAGGGTGTTAATACTGGTTTTTAGAGAAAGATTGGACGGAAATCGATCGGAGAAGACGATCGGGCCTTCGCACGTCGCGACGAGCGCAGAGGCGTGAGGGCTTCGTCGCGACGAGTAATTAATTTATTCTTTGCAACGAGCTCGGTTGGACGTCGCGACAAGCGTGGACTTGTGCGTCACGACTAGCGGTCTCCACGTCGCGACGAACGAGTTTCCCACGTTGCGGCGAGGGATGGAAATTCTGAATGGATGAGTGTTAAATTATGGGGCATAACTTTTAGTGTAGACCTCCAATTGAGGTGAACTTTGATTCGTTATGAGCTAGAGGAAGAGGTCTATGATTGTGGTAGAAATTGAGAGTTGAATTTTGATTTGAGGGATCGTAATTTATCGAAAGTGAGTTAATTTCAGCTTCAAGTGCGACCTAAG